>JAWPHD010007495.1:0-128291 GCA_037043455.1 Cyrtodaria siliqua | reverse complement strand
ACTCTCCCGGGGTCTTTATATTAATGATAGCTCGGGCAAGTTTGAAAACCAGCCAGATTGAATCAGTTACTGTTTGCCCCTCAATTTGCTGAAAAATGCCATATTCCGGCATGTGGAGTACACTGGCGTACCTTCATTTATTTGTTATTTGATCTTTATCAATTGTGTTGTTGATACTGCTGTTGTTTTGGGAGTTAGATTTAGTTGATGTTATTCAGCAAGTGTTAAGTGTTGCTTGGTTGTTGTTTTTTTTTTTTATCAGGATATGGGTTTCTTGAAGCAAGTCTACTAGCCAATAGCACTTATGTGATGGGAATTCGGCCGTCAGAACGCTTTGCTTTGTAGCGCACTAACTCTTCCTTTCAATATTTACCAAACTTGGCCAGACTGTTGATATCAATGAAAGCTCAGACAAGTTTGAAAATAGCAACACCATAGTTATGACCCTTGTTTTGCTGAAAAATTCCATATTCTGGGTTGTGAACGCTCGAGCACCTTCATTCCTTTTATTTAATCTGTGTAAATGTCTTTGAAAGCTCGACCAAGTTTGAAAACCACTTAAGGTTATATTAGTAACACTGGAGCCATGGCGCTTGATTTAGTCAAAATGCTAGGTCAGTTCGATTTTTTAATTGAAGGGAAATAACTCGTACTTAAAATTATTTCAGTTTTTAAGGAGAAATCTTTACTACCAAATTTGTTCAAATGGTGACCCTGGGATCAAATTTTGGTCTCACCCTGGAGTCCAAAATTTGTATACAGAGGTTTAATTAAATGAAAACTCTTTAAAAAGCGATTTTATTGGGTTAGGTTGGAGTTACGTTATTTTTATTCCAAGGGAAATAACTCATACTTGATTTAAGTTTATATCCAGTACGAGTTATTTCCCTTGATTATACATAGTGAAGATGGTTCTCTTTAAAAATCTTAACCAAATTTGTTCAAATGATGACCCTGGGATCAAATTTGGTCTCACCCTGGACGTTCAATGTTTGTATATAGTGGTTTAATTAAAAGGGGAAACACTTTAAAAGTGTTTTTGTTGGGATTAGTTTGGGGTTACTTTTTTTTAATCTAAGGGAAATAACTCATACTTGATTTAAGTTACTATCCTGGTGATGCTGGGGTCAAATCTGGCCTCAACCTGGGGGGTCCAAGGTTTGTATATAGTGGTTTAATTATAAAGAATTCTTTAACAAGCAATTTTGTTGGGTTAAGAGTTTTGAGTTGTTTTCGGGCTTAGGTTTAGTTTTTGTTGTTCGGTTAGTGTTTGGTGTTGTTTTTGATGAAAATCTTTTTTTTTTAAGTATAGTCTACTGGCCAATAGTGCTTATGTGATGCGTGTTCAGTCTTCATCTAATGACGTTTTTCTTGGTAGCGCTCTAGCACTTTCCTTCGATATTTACCAAACTTGGCCAGATTGTTGAAATCAAGGAAATCTCGGACATGTTCAAAAACTAGCTAGATTGGATTAGTAATACCAGAGTTATGACCCTTATTTAGTTGAATATGTAATATATTGCCTTGTTAAGAGCCCTTGTTTTTCATCTGATCTTTACTAAACTGCCCGATTGCTGATATAAATAAAAGCTTGGACAAGTTGGAGAACTAGCTGAATCCAGTAAGTCACATCTGAGTTAAGGCCATTGAATTATTTAAAACTGTGTTAGCACTTTAGCAATATGGTCCTTGATTTAATGAAGTGTTATGTTTTGCTTCTGACACTCCATCCAGTCTAATCCGAGCCTTCTCCAACCTAACAAGCACTTTTTACGATTTTTATATTTTATCTGGCTGTGTTAAAAGCCACAAAAGAAAAACAAGACAATCTTGGTAGAGGATCACCCAAACATCATTTCTGTGATATTGTTTTGAAATCCATTAAACTGTTTCAGACGAGAAGATTTTTCTGACGAGATTTTTTTTTTAAGGCGGCCAAGTTTTTTGACGAATCAACCCGGCTTGAAAATCTTGGTAGAGTGTCAACCAAACTTTGAACTCCATCAAGCTGTTTCAGATGAGATTTTTTTAAGTTTTTCATTTAGAAATATAGCAAAAATAAGTCCCGCCCCCTGGTGGACATGTTTTCTCAACCCTGCTTGAACAATCTTGGTAGAGGGTCACCTAAACATCATTTCTTAGAAATTATTTTGAAATCGACCCAGTAGTTTTATAAGATTTATTAAAGTTTTCCAGCTTGTTTTCTTTCGGTTGCCATGGCAACCAGAGTTCCATAATTTGAACAAGCTTGAGAGAAGACCACCCAAGGATCATTCCTGTGAAGGATCGTCAAAATTGGCCAAGCGGTTTCAGAGAAGAAGTCATTTGAAACAATAGTCACACTTAAAGTGCTAGGTGAGCTATAAAAAAAAGAGAGGCTTTTATGGCCGGAGAAGGCCATAACGTAAGCCGATTACATCCCGTCGTATGCATAGCCTAAAAAGTGATGGAAAATGATGTTACAACACCAATCAAATCAGATGTCTGACCATCCAGGGGAGTTGCCATGATAGTTACCGGTATACATTATACATCTTTGGGAAACTGAAGAATAAGCCAAGGCAGATTTTCATGGTATAAAAAGTATTTTCATCTTATTTAATGAATTAAATATATAACATTTATGAAAAGATGTATTAGTGTACAAAACAACGATAAGGAATTCTTATTTATATTTCTGGCATCTTTGTGAAACAAAAACAATAAAATACAGGACCATTGATTTTTTAAGCAATGTAGAAAAATATCCAAACACAATTTACGATCCGTTTCTGTTTCAAAAGCATTTAAAGGGAGTACATCAGACCTTTAATGGTGGTATAGGGATCCCATTTCAGTACATCAGGGTCCGTATTCATAAAGCTTCTTAGCAATATCTTGTCAAATTTTATCAATTTTTTAAACACCATTTTTTATCGATTGAAGATGTTTTCTTAATATTGCTTAAAAGGTTTTCGATAAATAAAATCTAAAGTTAAGTACTTATCTTAAAATATATTGTTTGTAGTGTTGCTAAGGAGATTTAAAATATGTAAAAATCTTAAATTTTGACTTATCGTAAGAAATATTTTCCACTTAGGTCGATTTATGAATACGGGCCCAGGCTTTTAGTAGTGGTAAAGGGGGCCCCATTTCAAAACTGACAAACAATATTCTAAAGGGTCAATACATCATATATGTAAGGCCATAAAAAATTAATTACCTGGTTCTCAGGCCCGCCCGCATGTCTTTTTTTGGTGCCGCATTGACGATTTTATCTCAAAAGTAATATAAAAAAAAATTGGAAATGCGCTACCGAAATTTAGAAAAAAAAGTTCCGCATCCGGTTTTTACATGCAACTACCTCAGGGAAATCCCCTTGTGGATAGACTGTTACGCGGCCGACTATCTGCCGCTCTGTTCGCTAGCTTGTGAGTGTTGCAGTCGTACGGGTACCAATCTAGGAGTCAAACGCTTGAGACGCTTGGAACTAGTAGGTGCTACAGAACAGGCGATTTATTCAAGCGTCTAATCGACAAAGTCTCACAACAACATGCAATAGTTCATGCGTGATCTAATACAAATATACGGACTTATTGTGATTGAAAGAAGCATAAGTCGGGAAAAAATGATAAGGTAATGATCGACAATAGAGATGAGCGGATCCAACTGGTTATTGCACATGTATTTCGAGATATTTTGCATCAATACATGTATTGGAATTAAAAGTTTGGATAAAAAAAAAACGCCCGCGTGTCTGTTGACCACTGTAAAATTGTAAAAAAAAATGCGCCCGCCCGCATCTCTTCTCAGAAAAAGTGGCCCGAGAACCAGGTAATTAATTTTTTGTGGCCTAATGAAGCTTAAAATTTAACTGAACTAGATGTTATAGTCGCACCAACAGCTAAGCCAAGGAAATTAATTATGTACTATCTTAGGTTACCCCAGAATTGAAATGAACAGGGTTTTAAGGCACAGGCTGATCAGGATTTACAATGTCTGGCTGCTGATCAGTCATTTTTTCCCAAAACACTCCTTTAATTGAATGGTCTCATTTCAAAGAGAGAACAGTCCATTATATATATGTAGCGGGTTAAGGCCTAACACCCTATTTTGACTGTTATGACATTTTTATCACTACTTGCAATGTTTTAACAATTTTATATTCCTCTAGCAGCCTGATGTACCCACTTTAATATAGGAGTTTTCCCTGTGCACAGGCCCCTCGAGTTCTCCTGTATTTATATGCCTGTATGCTGGTCTGATGCTCTGAAAAGATTCTGGGAGATCAAAATGTCATTATTCAATATTTTACAACAATTAAAAGTGTCTGGTCATGAGCAGCAAAAAAATTTGCAAGACTAACCTTTCCCATTTAATCAACTTACCAGTAAAACAGCCATAATTGAGCCGAAACACGCGAAAACAACTCTTCAGACAAATGTTTTTTAATGTTTATGAAACATGATGATTTTCTCTTTAAAAATATCTTTATTTTATGCTGATATTTTAATTAAAAATGATTTTATCTCAATTTGAAAATAAAAATATTGTACTCGCCATTAATTTTGACGTTGACGTCGGCGTCTTGGACGACGTCATCGATTAAATAACAACAAAAAACATAAACAATTACCATTTTCAGCAGCATCAGCTATATATAAGAATTCACTATGATGTAATAATTAGGTAAAACTCGGAAGTGATGAGAAATTAGAAGATTAGTAATTAATTGATTACTGGCCGACATATACATCATAAATTGTTACTTTATGACGTCATCGTTTTTGCGTGTTGCGGCTCATATCTTTATAAATAAATGAAACAAAAGCTACGGGCAATAAACTACGAATAATGAGCTCAACAGTTAATGAATCAATAAAACATGTTCACAGAGATGTCACAGAGCTATAGATACAGAAAATCCTCATAACAAACATAGTGTATACAGTATTTACGTAACAGATGATTATGTTTTCAACAGTGATAATGTATTTTGACTTGGATATGAGCTATTAAAATGTGTTCATGCTTCTATTACATTTCAAAACATTGGTTAATAGACAAACTTTAACTTTTTAAAATTAACAAGAGTTGGGTTTTTGGTGCAACAACACAAAAAGGTCATAGGAAGCCAACAGGAATGAAAATTCAAGACCCACCCTTCATTTACATAAAAAATATGCAGAATGGGCCAAGAACTTTCTCACCTTCAGAAATACAGAGATGCTGCAATTCTGTTGTGGACACTCAAACATTGTTTTCTACTACCACTCAAGCGGCACCCGAACAACACGGGACAGAATGCAAACCTTAAATGAGCAGGACAAAAACTTTCAAAATAAACATAAATTTGGGGGAATTCTACCCTCTGCTAGGATAGGCTATGGTCCTATTCTTGGCTGGCAACCATATGAACATCAACAAGATGAAATTATAATGTTCAATAATAACCAAGGTAAATCAGGTTTTAAAGGAGCACAAATATGACGTCCAGAGACGTAGATAGGCGTCATGCTCCTCCCTGAAAAGAAATGCTAAAAGAATTGATTTGATGCATTTCCCAACCACCGTTGGTTTAAAAAATGCTAATTTTCAGGTATAACAATAACCCGAGGAATCATTAATGTTTACAACTTTACGTCTTACCTCACCTTTTGTTTTGATTCTTTATTTTTTGACATCATGATTTTTCTTCTTTTTTTTTCCAATACCATTGTGTATGCAGCTGTGTTTTTACATACATGTTGCTACACGTCAGGCACCAACAGGAATATATATAACAGACCAATCCTCCATTTAAACACAAATAATAATACATAATTATGAAAATGCGCAGACTGAACCTTCACACCTGCAGAACTGCCAAGTTGTTGCATGCTGTGTCAATCCTGTCTAAATGCTGACTGTTCTACACAGGGGTCACATGATCACCAGTTTAAGCGAGTCAGAAATCTACCCCAGTGCAGGTACAGGTAGTGGTAACAGTGATGTTTCAGAATTTTAATCAGTAAACATTTTCTTTTTTTAAAGTTTCACATTTCAATTTTTTACCCATATTCACTTGTGACAAAAAAAAGTCAAAACTTTTAATAAATTACTACAGGCAAGAACTTACAACATAAAAAAATAGGATATGGACATAGCACCAAGTAAAATTAACATTTAAATTCTCATACCAACAAACCGCTCCAAAATAGCCATTACTCTGCAAAATTGAAACCGAAAAAATAAGCTATTTAATTCGTTGGTCAATAGAATGTTCAACTACAGTAATATAAACAAGAGATTTATTTAAAACAAAAACAAGCAGAAAAAAATGTTTCGAAATTTTAAATCGATAAAGGCCATGAACATTTTCTGCGGCCATTACTATTTAAAGGAAAAAAGCGGGGGATTTTTCATTACATTTCTGTTCATTACATATGTTAATCAGTTTGACCTCCCCCTATCCCCTTTGAAATAAAATCCTCCCACCCTACCTGCACATGTGACAACACAATCTGGATGATAATTTAAACTTAACTTTACTTGGCATGATCTCGATGATGGATTTTAAAAATATTATGCTAAAATTCAGAATTGCAAAAATGTTACAGTAACAAACCTTAATAGAGATAATCTATCCTTATAATATTGTAACAAATATATTAAAACATTATCTACAGATATCAGTGGTGCTTCAGCTAAATACTTGAAAAGACAGGAGTCTTACCGCATTTCCCCTAATGAACCCTTACCCCACACCTTTAAAATAAATCTTCAATATTCATTACATTTTCGACCTTTTGTGTCCCAAAATCAAAAAAAAAAATTCAATAAATTTTCGATCTTTTGAAAACCCTTGTAAAACCCTATTAAATAAAAAAAAAAATTGTTTAATTTTGTAGACCACCACTCGTCATTTTGCATAGCGCCTGGGTGCTACTGTGTGAAGTAGGTTAAATTAGTTAAGAAATTGGGATTTTTGTTCACTAGCCCAAATTACTGTATAATCATTTGGACCATTACAATTTTCATAAGCCCGACTATGTAAAATTTCTAGATTTTTACTAGCCCGAAATAATATTTACTAGTTTTCACCTTCGGGCTAGTGCTTACTTCGACCACTGTTAGTTTATTTTCAGTGGCTTAAAGGGAGACGTGAGAATCTTGATTTTTTAAAAGCTGGCAGTGTCCTGTTAATTTTTCTGCGTAACTTTTAGATTTCCAAATCATAATTAGCAATTATTGGAATATTTTGAAGTAAACTGCTACTGCATGTTACTAATTGTTGATTATATTACACCAATAATATATTAAACCTATGGTAAACCTATGGTAGAACATGTAAAATACCTAAACAAGTTTGTTTGTTTGTGTGGTGTTTTACGTCATTTTCAACGCATGTAAGGTTATATATGACGGTCGATTTTTTGTGGTGGAGGCAGACCACCATACTTTTCCTGCGTAGAATCAGTACAGAACACCACCCTTTGTAAGAATAGACACTTCCTCACTTACAAGTCGATCTCTCTGTGGGGTTAGAACCCACAGCGGTGAGAGGCGAAGGTTACAAAGCAACGTCGTTAACCATTTGGCCACGGAGATGCTTTAAATTATATTACCTTTAATTTAATGACATGTAGTCAGGTTTTAAGTCAAATGATAAAGGATTAAATAATCGAGGAGCCTATTTTATTGTTGGATAAATAAGATTGCCATGTGTCTCTTTAACTGCATGATTTTAAATTATCTGTATTCAAAAAAGCATTTGGATTTTATTTAACTGTTACCTTAAATCATTAAAGAGAAAGTGAGGCACTGAGATCTGAAAGAATGGTATTGCCAACTTCTTTAAAAGCATAGCTGGAGCACAGGTAAACTAAATACATATACAGATACTATATCTGGTGCTATCCTTCATTTTGGCAGCGATGAAAGATTAATAAATGCATAATAAATCACAGTTGTTCATATCAGTTATACAAGTCTCACTGTCACAAGGAGTGGTTATAACCTATACACATTGGGTCAAAATCATGCCAGAACACAGAATGTAAGACACCATCTGTCTCAAAGAAACTTGTTATCCTGTTGAAAACCGTTATGATAATGTGTGAACATTTGATCGTGATGAAGCGACTTTATTTTCCACTAATACTGGAAATCTTGGAGACTGATTAAAGTTGGCCAGACAATCTTGAAGACCAATTAAAGTTGGACAGAGAACCTTGGAGACTGAGTAAAGTTGGACAGACAACCTTGGAGACTGAGTAAAGTTGGACAGAAAATCTTGAAGACCAATTAAAGTTGGACAGACAACCTTGGAGACCAATTAAAGTTGGACAGACAATCTTGAAGACTTATTAAAGTTGGACAGACAACCTTGGAGACTGAGTAAAGTTGGACAGACAATCTTGGAGACTGATTAAAGTTGGACAGACAATCTTGGAGACTGATTAAAGTTGGACAGACAATCTTGGAGACTGATTAAAGTTGGAAGACAATCTTGGAGACTGAGTAGACAGGCAATCTTGGAGACTGATTAAAGTTGGACAGACAATCTTGGAGACTGATTAAAGTTGGACAGACAATCTTGGAGACTGATTGAAGTTGGAAGACAATCTTGGAGACTGAGTAAAGTTGGAAGACAATCTTGGAGACTGTTTAAAGTTGGAAGACAATCTTGGAGACTGAGTAAAATTGGAAGACAATCTTGGAGACTGAGTAAAGTTGGAAGACAATCTTGGAGACTGAGTAAAGTTGGACAGACAATATTGGAGACTGAGTAAAGTTGGACAGACAATCTTGGAAACTGATTAAAGATGGACAGACAAACTTGGAGACTGATTAAAGATGGACCGACAAACTTGGATGGACAGGCAATCTTGGAGACTGAGTAGACAGGCAATCTTGGAGACTGATTAAAGTTGGACAGACAATCTTGGAGACTGATTTAAGTTGGACAGACAATCTTGGAGACTGAGTAAAGTTGGACAGTTAATCTTGGAGACTGATTCAAGTTGGACAGACAATCTTGGAGACTGAGTAGACAGGCAATCTTGGAGACTGAGTAAAGTTGGACAGACAATCTTGGAGACTGAGTAGACAGGCAATCTGGAGACTGAGTAAAGTTGGATAGGCAATCTTGGAGATTGATTAAAGTTGGACAGACAATCTTGGAGACTGAGTAGACAGGCAATATTGGAGACTGATTCAAGTTGGACAGAATCTGGGAGACTGATGGTATCCTTTCAGGCATGCTGTGCATGGTATTCTGCAACATACTAACCATACTCTAGTTTAAATTGGTAGCAATTATCCTCAATTTTGTACCAGATTTTTGAACAATCCTCAATTTTGTACCAGATTTCCCAACTATCCTCAATTTTGTACCAGATTTCCCAACTATCCACAATCGTGATACCAGATTTTCCAACTATCCTGAATTTGGAACCAGAAAACCAAATCTTCTGATTATAGTATAAACTATCCTCAAAAGAGTACCCGCCCATTTATTGCCACACTATATCACAAAGTCATATACTCGGCCTATATGGCATGCCATCATCAGGTATGATTTTCCTCTATATCTTTGTCTATATTTGCCGCTGACAGATGTTGTGATCCTTTCATGATTTTTTGTATCAAATTTTCCAGAGATTTTCTTGATTTGGATTCCTCCTCCAAGTCTTTACGTAATTTCTTTTGTTCCTGAAATGGGAATTTGTTAATTTGTTTTCTCTGTATCATTAGTTAAAACATCTTACTTCTCACCATTGCAATACTTTTCTAGTCATCACACCACACTCACTCAAGTGTTTTTCTAGGTTCTCAAATATCCCACCACCACTCACACGCATATAGATAAGACTTAATAGTGTTCCATGTTTCTCAAATTTCACCCACCCACTGTCACCCACACACATAGACACGTGTTTTCCTAGTTTCTTATTCCTCATGGACCGCACACACAGCCACCTTTTTTTATAACTCAGTCTCCTCACCACAGCATGCTATGGAGAGTGATTTGTATAACCTGTATGCTTTGTTCTACATTTAATTAACAAGGAACACAATGGTACAGCACCACAAACACAAACTGTCTAGCAACCTTCTTGTAGAGATACAATTTTTTATTTCCCGCTTACAGTAAAACACTTGATATGAGAATACATATGTAGAACCCAAACTACACGGGCAGTGGCTACTATCTCAGACATGTCTATTTAAAATTTGGTGGGACATAAGAGTTGTGGGACATATGTATGAGTTGTGGGACATAAGTATGAGGTGTGGGACATAAGTACAAGTTGTGGGACATAAGTACAAGTTGTGGGACATAAGTATGAGTTGTGGGACATAAGTATGAGCTGTGGGACATAAGTATGAGCCGTGGGACATAAGTACGAATTGTGGGACAAAAGTATGAGTTGTGGGGCATAAGTATGAGTTGTGTGACATAAGTATGAGCTGTGGGACATAAGTACGAGTTGTGGGACTAATGTACGAGTTGTGGGACATAAGTATGAGGTGTGGGACATTAGTACGAGTTGTGGAACATAAGTATGAGTTGTGGGACATAAGTATGAGGTGTGGGACATAAGTACGAGTTGTGGAACATAAGTATGAGTTGTGGGACATAAGTATGAGTTGTGGGACATAAGTATGAGTTGTGGGACATAAGTATGAGGTGTGGGACATAAGTACGAGTTGTGGAACATAAGTATGAGTTGTGGGACATAAGTATGAGGTGTGGGACATAAGTACGAATTGTGGGACATAAGTATGAGTTGTGGGGCATAAGTATGAGTTGTGTGACATAAGTATGAGCTGTGGGACATAAGTACGAGTTGTGGGACTTATGTACGAGTTGTGGGACATAAGTATGAGGTGTGGGACATAAGTACGAGTTGTGGAACATAAGTATGAGTTGTGGGACATAAGTATGAGGTGTGGGACATAAGTACGAGTTGTGGAACATGAGTTGTGGGACATAAGTATGAGCTGAGGGACATAAGTATGAGTTGTGGGATATAATTATGAGTTGTGGGACATAAGTACGAGTTGTGGGACGTAAGGACAAGTTTTGGGACATCAGTACGAGTTACAGAACTTACCATTTCCAGAGCTTTAACTTGGTCCCGTAATGAATATACTGTGTCGACAAGTGACCTGAAATACATAATATAATGAATATACTGTGTCGACAAGTGACCTGAAATTTATTTGAGGAATATAATTATACTGAATAATTATACTGAAAGGAAAAAGCAACGCGACACGGGAATTTTCGCTATATATTGTATATACTGCATACTTAAATTCCATATATATTCCAAGGATGTTTTGTAAAAAAAAGGTTGCATTTAGTTAAAGGACACAACTGTGATGTTGTAGACATTTTAATCACAGCACATGTTGTAACAAGAAATTCATAAATGTTGCAGTTCCTCTTTGAAAAATTGAGCCAGTTAAATACTGTATTTAACGTAGAGTTTGCAAAATTTTGCATCCTAAGTTTGCTCACATGCTTGAGCCAAACGCGTAATCTGTCAATAATGAAACTTTGCAGGAATAATATTTGCTGTGTTACGTGTTGTTTTAGTCTTTTTCCCGAAAGGAAAGATCTTATGTAGCCATGTACCAATTGATTAACAGCAGCATATTGTACATACAATATAGAGCGAAAATTCCTGTGTCGCGTTTCTATTTCCTTTCATTATATAATATAATGAATACACTGTGTCGACAAGGGACCTGAAATGCATTTGAGGAATACATAATATAATGAATAAACTGTGTCGACAAGTGACCTGAAATTTATTTTAGGAATGTATAATATAATGAATACACTGTCGACAAGTGACCTGAAATGCACTAGAGGAATACATTGCATAATAAATACATTGTGTCCTGAAATGTATTAATATAGCAATACACAACTGGTTCCCTTTATGAATACACTGTCGACAAGGGACCTGAAATGCATTATAGAAATACATTACAAAACGAATACACTGTGTCAACACTGTGTCGACAAGTGACCTGAAATGCACAAGAGGAATACATAATATAATGAATGCATTTTGTCTTTTGCATTATAGAAATATTTACAACCAAGTTCAAAGTAAAACAGACATTTAATAAAGAAATCAAAGTTCTAATTTCAACACTCAATGAATACCTGAAGATACTGCCATGTGTTGTTTTAAATCATAACACATACACGTATATAACCCACCATTTATGTTCAAACACAGTCACTCACATGCGAAACTATTGTGTTTTGTTGTTTATTTATATACAGTGAGTTACAATATTATTTTGTGTTCGCCCCTCAATTTGTAGTTAAATTATTTTTTACTTATTTTGAAGATATAGGAAATGGAACATGCAATTTTTTTTCCTGTTATTTAGAAGTCATACAGTTTAAAAGATTTTGACTTTATAGTTTTATACTTTCATGCAAATTCACTTGACTGGAAAGTATATACAGTGTGTCCATAAATATCTAAAGATTAGCATTACTAAATGCGGCATGGCCTAGTGGTAGGGCGGGAGGTTGTGGGTCCAATCCCCAGCTGGTTCATACCAATGCCTGCATACAAATGGTACTAGTAGCTCGCTTGTCTGATGTTCAACATATAAAGAGTAGTTCTAGGACTGGCACGCCTGGTGTCAGTATAATGTGACTTGAGTGCGGTACCATTTTAATGTGTCTATGGCATGGTATTCCAGTATGGCAGCAAATAAAACTGAGCACCAAGCTCACTGCTACAAGTAGACACCATCCAGGGTTTGACATTAATGGTTGTCCGCTTGTCCGATGCCATGTAGATTCTACTGGGGACAAGTTAATTGTCCCAGGTGACCTGTCCGACGGACAACTAAACTTTTTATCAAACAATTAATTTAACATCTTTAAAAATGAAAAATCGCGAGTGAAAAAATGTGACATCGTCGAGCACCTTATAAATGATGTATACAAACTTTCTTGTTTTCATTGGTTGAGCGTGACTTTCGTGTAATTACCAGAATAAACGAATGAACTCGCTGATTTCCGTATATCATCGGAAATACTGCTCATAGGTATTTCCAAAGATACAAACGTCGATTCGATGAGTTTGGTTTATTTGTCCCTGCAAAGTACCGCGTAAACCGTAATAAAAATCGGAAATGGATTGATTTTAAACATATTTTTGTTTAAATTTTATAGTAAAATATAAAAATATTTTGTAATTAATTACGTACAAATCGTACAAACTTGCTCATTTTCGTAAATCATCGGAATGACGAGCAGCATGCTGGTTCTATGGGCGCCGCCATTGTTTATTACACGTGACTGACCGAAAAGTAGTATCCAAGTTGGTGTCTATTCCTTTCTGATATTATTTTTAAAAAAAAAAAATGGTTGAGGCAGTTCGCATCGCTGGGTTTCGAGTTTTGTTTAACCAATCAATTTTACGGTAACTGCCGATCTCATGTCGGACATGTGCGTAGACGGTAGGTGGCGTATTTCAAACCATATTTTCTCACAACATTATAAATATTACAGACACTGGCAATGACCTAACTTGACCTTGAAAAATAAATAGTCTTTGTCACCAATCTGCTCAGAAAAGGTGGGCCATGAAGGTGGACATGCGGCTGGGTGATCGAGTTGAGAAAATAAACAAAAAAAATGTGGCGATATCTGTCAGCTGAAAACCCCCCATAAAAATGATAACGATCTTGTTTTTTTTATCACTTTTACATGAAGTGCAGGGACAAGTAAATTTGGCTGGGGACAAGTAAATGTTTAAAGTTACTTGTCCTATGGACAGGTGGCCAAAAATAGTCAATGTCAAACCCTGCCATCGTGATATGACTGAAAGATTGTTAAAAATAGCGCTAAACCCCATACATACTAAATGCAGTTTTAGCACAATACTAATTTCCATGCCAAAATAATATTTTAATAAACATTCAAAATAACACAGTTTTCCTCATCATAATTACATACATGCTAGAACTAGAGAGAAATACGTGTTTTACTATCTAATGCTTAGAAAACAAATACTAGCAAGGCTCTGCTGAGTTATTTTGTGTTTTCTTGCAGAGCCCAATAAACTTGATAAGATAAAGGCAATGACAATGTATTCTATTTATCACGAAGAAATATCACGTTTTCTGTACGGTTTACTTATTTTATAGTATATGTATAATAAAGAATGTTATGTTTGACGTGGAGGCCGTAAGATCGTTATTTCCTCATGAAGCCAGATAACGTTACATTCATTACAGAGGCATTCTGCCTTTTTGCTTTATCTGCCACTGCCGAATAAAGCAACATTTATCATGTCATCCCTTTATTAGGTCTAAAAGTGCATATCTGCATGATACATCTGTATTAATGTATGACAACAAAAATATGTTTACTTAATTTATAGTTTAATGTATAATAAAAAGAAAGTTAAGTTTGACGTGGAGGCTGCAATATTGTTTTTCTGCACGAAGCCAGATGTTACGTTTATTACAGAGGCATTCCGCCTTTTTTGCTTTATTTGGTAATTTATCATGTCAAGTGCATATCTGCATGATAAATCTGTATTCTACACAACAAAAATACTGAAAGCGCAACTAAAAACAGAAAACGTCTGAAAAAATAAGTAAACAACATTGAAGCATGCTTTTTAACCATGTTGTGTTGGTTCTAGAGAAAGAGAAGAAACAGAACATAATCAATACAACATTCAGTTAGAGAAACGAAACTAAGGGTACACGTGTGGGTCAGAGTTAAACTACAATCTGCAAACAAAAACAGAACTGAAAAAGTGTAAACCAATTATGTTTTGCACAATTTCATACTACTTCACTTTCACCAAGCTTTTCTTGGATATCGATATTGGCTATTGCTCATGATAACACTTTGATTTGATCAAAACCCCTGTGTAGAACACAATTTGTCTGGTTCTCTGACTGTTCTCTGAAGTTCTACCCTCAGTTGAGAATTAGACGACCAGACAATGCAACTTTCTGCAGCTGAGAAGTTCTAGGCCCATTCTGCATATTTTTACCTCAATGTAATAGAGTGTGGGCCTGGAATATTCACTCCTGTTGGCGCCCCATACCTTTTTGTGTTGGTGCCCCGTGAAACCCAATTAACTCAACTGTTCAGAGGTGTCAAAACAATTAGTTTTCATTTATTAATAACAAATCTTACTTCTTGTTAAAGGCAAAATATATTTGGTTTACTGCATCAAAATAACTCAATAAAAGAATAAATATATATGAACACCAATATAACATATACAACATGGAGAATGGTTAGACATTCCTCATTCCCACTCACCCTGCCCACGGTTTGGGCTTATCCGAGATCCCCGGATTGGGCTTATCAGAAATTGGTTCAGGGGTTCTCAACACATCTTCTAGCCTCCTCACAGGCACAGGGGTCTTTCTGTTGGCAGCGGGTGGAGAAAATACAGTTATACCTTGTTGATTATCCCTAATTGAATATGTTGGATACTGTTCATGCTCAAATGCTTTATTACACCAGGGTGAAGGCAATTTATATGTTTGGATAACTTCCCTTTGCCCTGTACTGACAAGACATTGCAAGGTAACATGTTTTTTTAATTATGAACAATAAACACTAAGTTTTGATGTAACAGCTAGCTCATGTTGTAACAGCAGGGCTTTTTCCAGGTATTTTGGGGAAAACGATCCTTGTAAATTTGGGAAGTTTCTATCGTAAAAACGACGGCCAATTGAGAATTGTTTGCATCTATATTTTGTAAGTTAGGGCGAGGTAAAAGTCTAAAAGGTATAATTAGGAACACTATTACATCAGTAACATACCACTTATGTCGATAAGTATGTTGAGATTGGGATTTTTTTCAAAAATTGGAAACGGGTCTGTTTTTCGGCCCTGTTGGACACATAGAAAAAACCCTGAACAGAACTGTAAGATGGTCAACATTTGAACACAGTTTGCTGCTAATTATTCATCATTAATACATATACACTGTATATTAAAACTAAAACAAAAAACTCACTTTTCCGTATCTGGTCCCCCTGCATCATCTACTATGATTTTTTCTTCTTGAGGAATAAGCACACTCGGACTGTATAGTATTGCTGTAGATAAAACATAGAAATACACTCAATATTGTCGGGTTGGATCGGAGAGAATGGGACATGAAGGTTCCTTATTATAAATGTGGAATGTGCTCAACAGGAAAGTAGGATGTACAAATAACCTGGCGTCACCACTGCATCTGACAGGCAATAATCAGCTGAAGCTTTGTTTATCATCAGAATCACCTTCCTTTTTATGCACACTTGAATGAATGAATAAATGAATGAATGAATGAATTGAATAAATAAATAATGAATGAATAAATAATGAATGAATTGAATAAATAATGGATGAATAATGAATGAATTGAATGAATAAATAATGAATGAATAAATAATGAATGAATTGAATATATAATGAATGAATAATGAATGAATTGAATAAATAACGAATGAATAAATAATGAATTGAATAAATAATGAATGAATAATGAATGAATTGAATAAATAATGAATGAATAAATAATGAATTGAATATATAATGAATGAATAATGAATGAATTGAATAAATAACGAATGAATAAATAATGAATTGAATAAATAATGAATGAATAATGAATGAATTGAATAAATAAATAATGAATGAATGGACAAAATGGATGAATGAATAAATTCAAGAATGAATGCAGTTATACAAAGCAACAGTTTTTAATCAAAGTGAGATATGAATATCTTGATTGGCACCAATTAGTTGCAGTCTATAACACTTACGTCAACACAAGTGTAAAAATAAGATTTTTTTTATTACCTGCAGTTTTATCCAGATCCCAGACAATGACTTTAATGTGTTCAAAATATTAAACAAATGGAATATTACTATAAAACGATGGTTCCGTTATACCCTTTTATACAGAAATAATTTAGCTCTGAACGTTTTGTTGAAATATTCCAATTATTGAATATTTTTGTGTCAAGTTTTTTTCTTGTGCTGGTGAAAAGCACAGAAATCTGTATTTGGATGTGGATTATTTAATAATTTTTGTAAAAACATGCTGTACACAAGTTAATCCGAGCCTTCTCTGACTTTTAATTCCAGCCCTTTTTACGATTTTGATATTTTATCTGGCTGTGTAACCCTAATAAGCCACACAAAAAGGCTTTTAAGGTCAGGGAAGGCTCGGATTATACACAAGTGTGTAAAAAAAATATGACTATGGCATGGATGTTAGTAAAAGTAAGGATATGTTTTTGTGTAAGTTTACACCATTTTATTGTTTACACATACAACACGATGCATGTATTTATATTGATGCATTAAATAAATGATATTTTTTTACTTTTATGCAATTTTCTGACATATTTATTGTATATGTATTAATTTCATTCAATCATATTTGAACAGCTACTGTTACAATAATAGTTACTAGTTACATTAACACAAACATAATTAAATAAATACACACTTCTAAATATCGTAATACATAATATGTCAATGCAATAGTTGTACAAGTGATATATAGTGTATGTCTTTGTCAGTGCATAATATTAGTGATACATGTTGTCAGACTTTGTCAGTACATGAAATAAGTGATACATGTTGTCAGACTTTGTCAGTACATGCCTAAGTGATACAGGATGTCAGACTTTGTCAGTACGTAATATAAGTGGTGTTGTCAGACTTTGTCATATGTAATATAAGTGATACCTATTGTCAGACTTTGTCAGTATGTAATATAAGTGATGTTGTCAGACTTTGTCAGTATGTAATATAAGTGATGTTGTCAGACTTTGTCAGTATGTAATATAAGTGATGTTGTCAGACTTTGTCAGTACGTAATATAAGTGGTGTTGTCAGACTTTGTCAGTACGTAATATAAGTGATACATATTGTCAGACTTTGTCAGTACGTAATATAAGTGATACATGTTGTCAGACTTTGTCAGTATGTAATATAAGTGGTGTTGTCAGACTTTGTCAGTACGTAATATAAGTGATACATATTGTCAGACTTTGTCAGTACGTAATATAAGTGATACATGTTGTCAGACTTTGTCAGTATGTAATATAAGTGGTGTTGTCAGACTTTGTCAGTACGTAATATAAGTGATACATATTGTCAGTATGTAATATAAGTGATACCTATTGTCAGACTTTGTCAGTATGTAATATAAGTGATACATGTTGTCAGACTTTGTCAGTATGTAATATAAGTGATGTTGTCAGACTTTGTCAGTATGTAATATAAGTGATGTTGTCAGACTTTGTCAGTACGTAATATAAGTGGTGTTGTCAGACTTTGTCAGTACGTAATATAAGTGATACATATTGTCAGACTTTGTCAGTACGTAATATAAGTGATACATGTTGTCAGACTTTGTCAGTATGTAATATAAGTGGTGTTGTCAGACTTTGTCAGTACGTAATATAAGTGATACATATTGTCAGACTTTGTCAGTACGTAATATAAGTGATACATGTTGTCAGACTTTGTCAGTACGTAATATAAGTGATACATATTGTCAGACTTTGTCAGTACGTAATATAAGTGATACATATTGTCAGACTTTGTCAGTATGTAATATAAGTGATACATATTGTCAGACTTTGTCAGTACGTAATATAAGTGATACATATTGTCAGACTTTGTCAGTATGTAATATAAGTGGTGTTGTCAGACTTTGTCAGTACGTAATATAAGTGATACATATTGTCAGACTTTGTCAGTATGTAATATAAGTGATGTTGTCAGACTTTGTCAGTACGTAATATAAGTGATGTTGTCAGACTTTGTCAGTACGTAATATAAGTGATACATATTGTCAGACTTTGTCAGTACGTAATATAAGTGATGTTGTCAGACTTTGTCAGTACGTAATATAAGTGATACAAATTGTCAGACTTTGTCGGTACGTAATATAAGTGATGCTGTCAGACTTTGTCGGTACGTAATATAAGTGATACAAATTGTCAGACTTTGTCGGTACATAATATAAGTGATACATACTGTAAGTATACATGTATGATATACTTGATACACATTGTCAGTACATGATATAAGTGATACATATGTCAGTCTTGTCAAATAAGATACAAATATTTGAAATTTTGGATATTCAATAATGAAAACATTTACATGTACCAGCAACACAATAGTAACATAGTTAATTATAAAAAATAAAACCATGTCTCATTATCTCATGACCATTCAATAAAAGTAAGTTATTATGCAAGCAAATATGTTAGATATACATACATGACAGACAGAAACGGGGGTTCACAGATAGACATGTTATCAAGATATGAGATACAGACAAAACAGTGGTTCATAGAAAGACATGTTATAAAGATATATTGACATGACATACAGACAGAAACAGGGGTTCATATATAGACATGACATACAAACAGAAATTGGGGCTAACATACATGACTTACATAGACAGAAACAGGGGCTTACCGTTAGACATGACATACAGAGAGAAACAGGAGTTAATTTATGGACATGACATACAGACAGAAACAGGAGTTAATTTATAGCTACGACCATGGGCTAATATACTGACATGACATACAGACAGAAACAGAAGTTAATCGTTAGACATGACATAAAGACAAAAACAGGGGCTAATATATTGAAATGACATACAGACAGAAACAGATGCTAATATAAAGACATTAAATACAGACATGATGGCAGAAAGCCATGGATACAAAGAAAAATGAGATCATGAGATGAGGATATTCCACTTACTGTTGTGGATTATTTATAAGGCAGTAAAATCCTGCATGGAAGTAATGACTTTGTTGGAAGAGAAAGCTAATATAAACAGACTGACAGACAAAAGGCAACATTTACAGCATTTCTATACTTTTGGTGGGGCTTGCATACATGTACAACATGAGGAATTCTACCAGACAGAAACTATCAACATGTTACGTATAGCTGTAATATACAGCAGAAATAAATTACAACACAAATTACAACATGCCACAAGTATAATAAACCGGCATCGTGGATCTACACAATAATTAATCCTGGATTTTGTCATAAACTTACGGACTTATCATGGATGTTGTCATAAACTTACGGACTTATCACGTACATGCTTTTAATGTAAAAGCTTAATTTTTTGTCAGAGGTCATAATTTGTGAGGTGAATGTTGAACTATTGAAACTCTATATAAATAAAGAAAAAAATACAGCAGTTTTGCATTCACACCTTGAAATTTCAGAATATATTCCATTAATTGGAAGAAAAAAAAACATTCACTGGGCTGAAGTTAACAGGAGACACCACAGTCATAATAACCTGTAATCATGTATACCATGTACCATGTTATTAGGTACGTGGAGATACCATAAAACTTCCAGAAACTAATGTTTCTTGTTACTAAAATGATATTATACTTTTAAAGTTGAAAATTTTGGGACGAAAAAAAACATGGCATCGTTCTATCGACACTAAAAAATGAACACGGTGCGTATTTATAGACCTGCATGGGTGGTCTTATACAACTATACAGTACATCATTAATCTGTGTGCAGTTGTTTATGAAAACAATCCTCGATCTGGCCTTCCCAAGTCAGCGCTACACTCTTTAAAACACAGAAGCCGTTTTAAAACACATCTATTTATAGTCTTTTTAGGGTCTTGGCAAGGCCTTTAGTCAGTGGGAAGGTTGCACAACAGAATCCATGGATCATTCCACCCGTCTGCTGAAACGGAAACTCGTCCCACTCAGGTGAACTCAGCGGCTCCTGTGATTGGCCGATTCCACTGTCATCCGAGGTCAGTCGCAGCTTCTTTAGATCCACTGTTTTCATTGGTTTAGTTTTTTTTGGATTAGTCCGTTTTTTGGTTTGGTCCAATATTTAGTTTTATCCATTTTTTTTCATTTTCGAATTAATAAGAAAATACCATATCCAAAAGCAGCATTAAAAGTAGAGAAAACAGTGCATGAACATGATGTGAATATGAAAACAAAATGAATACGATGAAAATATCTTATGAAGTCAAGTTAGTTCCATATTACACCCTATAAACATCCGCTCCAATAGATATAATTTTAACATCCAAATTACAATTTCCAATCTATGGATCAAGAAAACAACAAAATCTCTTCCAAGTTCTTCTGCTGCCCGTGTTTGTGTCGACACTATATATTTTAACATTATTCAATCAAAATAACTGCCACTATTTTTTTTGTCGGTTTGTTTATAGAGTGTAATAAAGTTTTTAGATGAAGCTAGAAGGGTTTCCATGGAACACCTGTGTTGCCTGCCATGTTCTAATTCCAGTTATGAGCTTGGTTAGGTTGCAGCTTAAACTTTTATGAAAAGAGGCATAACTCTGCCAAAATGAAAGTCAGAGTTATTGGACATGCTTAACGACATTCCTTGAGTTAAGATGAAGATGTGTATGAAGTTTTACGAACAAAGGTCAAATACTTTTCAAGTTATGACCAAGGTTAGGTTGCAGGTTAAAGTGTGACAGACGTCGACGACAGACGATGAACAAAGTCATCCCTAGTTTATGCCATCCTATGCAGACAACACAATGATATAAACTGTAATATGTTGAATCATATATTATTACCTTGCTTTTTTAAAATGCAAACAGTACGTTTTAAAATTATTGACAAAAGCAATGTTTGTTCTTTATCAAAAAGTCCAGTATAGGATTAAAGTCATGTTTTCTGTTTATTTATTGATATGTAAACTTTGCCAGATCACATGATAAATTGAATGTCCGAAGGATTTTGTGTTCAATGTGTTTGCGATTCGGTAAAGTGTACACTCCAATAAATAACAGAAAACAATGGTTCCAATATTAAATTTCCTTTTTTTTTTTTTTAAACATATAAGTTTAAAAGCACATTTATTAATTTAATGTTGAAATTTTCCTACTGTCACAAATAGGGGACACCTCTGTTTTCTCCATAAAGTACAACATCGTCAAACATCCGAGAGGTGCGAATATTATGGAATTTATCGATGCACAACTAATGATCACATGATCCGATTTAACCAATCATAAAAAAGGTAATGATTAGGAATAATTTTAAAATTAATTTCATATTATTTTAAACGTTCTCCATGCCACACACATACAGTATACGGTAATGCTTGAAACAAGAAGCTCACATACACAATAAACACATTCTACTGGCAAAACAGGATATAACAATACTTCTGGAAATATCCATGCTAAAAAAAACATGAAGTTTGCTATAAATGGAGTTTTCATTTTGACAGAACAAAAACTAGAATTATCACTGAAGGTGATGAATACCCACACTTTTTGATCAGTTGTTATGTGTATAAGAAGTTTGGGAACCACCTATTCAAAGAACAAAATCGGTAGAACCGAATGGATGCTTCCCAAAATGTATCCTTAACTTATCATATGGCCTTTTATCACCCAGGAGTTTTCAATTTGCAGTCCCATAAGTAGTTTTGAAGTCATGCTCGGGACAAAAATTCTAAATATAAAATTACAAAGGGCAATAACTCTAATTTGAATGAAGACAGCGTTATGGTTCTTGCACTCTGCACTTCCTCGCATTGCCCTCTATCATTGTGTGAAGTTTCATTGTAGTCCCATCAGTAGTTCTGAATTTATGCTCCAGACAAAAGTGGGACGGACGGAAGGACGTAAGGACAAAGCGGGGACTATATGCTCCCCCGAAAATTACATTCATTTTTTGAACCGTCTCTTTTATTTCAAATGAAATTTTCAATAAACATTCGTCATTCATAAAATTGTGGCAAATAGCTACACAACTAACCCAAATGAATAAATTTGAATTGTTAGCCTATAAACACATTATTACATCACCAAATCCAGTTAATTTTAACCTGATTTTCTTCCAACTTTAATAGTTTTTCATCTTATTGCCTAATACAAGAAACAATATTTTATACAATGAATATGCTTACACCACTGGAAGTTCATGCGTTTACTGGAAGTCTGTCATTTACCTGTCATTTTAACTCTTATGTATGACTTATTGAGCCATTAAAATTCCCTGTTTCAGTCATTCTGCCAATAAATTTGCCTTCTTTATGCATTTTGATTACTCTGCCTCATGTGCCATTTATTCAGCATATCTGTGCCTGGGATAGTAAAGACGATGCGTCTAAAACTTCTCGCCTCTCACCGCTGAGGGTTCGAATCCCACTGGGAGCTCGACTTGTCAAGTGAGAAAGTGTTGATTCTAACGCATGGCGCAAAACAAATTGAATGTGGAATATTGCTAATATGTGCTTAAAATGACATAAAACACCATTCAAACAAACAAACAAACAAACAAACAAACCCCTGTGCCATCATGCTGACAGGTAACCTTGAAATAATTGAACTGAACTGGGGTTTTACGGCGCACCAACACAAGAAAGGTTATATGGTGCCAAACAGGGATGAACATGCCAGGCTCATCCTCCATTTACATCTAGACAAAATATGGAGAATGGGCCTAACACTGCAGCACATTTTTTTGTAGACACTCTATTTACGATGGAGCCACGTTTTCACATTTGCATATGAGGTGTCATGAAGAAGACCTTGAATGAGCATGATAAAAAAATTACAAAATGAACCTGAAGGGAGTGGGGTCGGGGTGTGGGGTTGGTGGGGAGGACCTACCCCTCTGCCTCTAGTGGGATTTGCAGTGGTTGTATTCTACCCCGGCAACCAAACGGGGAACAACTCTTGAGTAAAAGTATCATATGCATTTTGACTGACAGGATAACCGACTTATTTGCGTCCCAGAGGTTCTATTGCATTCGATCAATGAAATCTCACATACAGGCTTCATGGATAATTTCGTCGATGTTTATGACATGATCAAGAAAACACATACATTTTCAGTGGTGTAATAATATGAAGCAAGACGCAAACAATTTACAAAATGACAAGGCAAGTTCATGTTTAATAACATTATCAAATATAAACACCAAGGTAATTTTTATGCATAGCCATACACGATTAATTAACGTGACAAAACATCCACCCCAAATCACCGAAATTTGTATAAATAAAGATTTCATCAGCAGTTACACTAAATAAAGTCAATAAATTTCTTGCTAAAGAAGAGAGTGGAAGCATACATAGAAACCTGGACACACTGTCCTACTATTGCTATCAAGTAGATATCCATGGTTCTTCAACCTGCTTGGAGGATAGACGAGCCCCATAGCAGTTTGAATATAAAATTCGGAATACAACTAAATAATCTACAATCTTAGAAAACATAAAAACGCACAAATGTTTACAAAATATCATTCAAAGCCACTCAAGCAGGAATTTATAATATCTTGAAAAATTAAATATTTAAATATAACATTGTGTAATGACAATGAACTTGTGTGCCAAGTTTCAAAGCTTTCCAACAATTTGTTTTTGAGAAATGAGGAATAACAAACACTTTAAACAAAAAATTAAACCAAAACATCAAAATGCGTAGATGGACAGAGAAATGGAAATCACCGCACTGTAAGCTATGCAATCCGGCTAAAAAACCCATTACAAACCCTCCGAAATCCTGGTTACCTCCAGGGTTCTGGAAATATTGTGAAAATCCACTTGCCCAGGGCAAGTGGATTTTCAAAAGTCACTTGCCCTGCCCATAATGTCACTTGCCCAACATTTAAGAACACATAATTGCCCCAAAAATTGGTGGTGTACCATTATTCGTGTTAAACGGGACGGACCGCCGCATAATTTGGACCATTATACTTAGAAAAGGAAGGGAGAGTATATTTTATGAATTAGTTAATACATTGTATTTATTCATATACAAAAAATCAAATGGTTGCATTTTCTTCTTTTGTGTCTATTACATCTTTGTGTTACTTAAATCATAAAATGATGAGACAGTATACAAACTCATTTTATTCCGCCCTCCCACCCCACCCGAATCCCCACACACACAACCCATCATTTTTGATGACCATCCAAAAAAAATGATTGGCAGCTAGTGTATGGAACTTTTAATGTCACAGTGTGTACAATTAACCAGTTGACAGAAAAAAAAGAAGCTATTGTATTCATTTAAATGTGCGACAAGCAAAGAAACAAGACAAAAACGTTATTAAAAATATTCACTTGGCCCCCAAGTTCTGTAATCATGGTAACGTTCCTACAGCTTTGTATTTTAACTAAAGGGAATTAGATGAAAGCAAGAGGCGTGAATAGGGGTTCCCTTATTAGGGTTCCCTAGGAATTGTTTAAGAAGTAGTAGCAGTAACCTTATTTATCAAAAGCGAAAGTTCAGAACTTCAGAAAAAGGTTCCGTGATTTTTCTGAAATCGCGAAAACCCATGACATGCGCATATCGCTAAGTTATGCAACTTATTTGTGTAGTACGCACTTCCATATATGTTTAATTAAAGACTATATCAATGAAATACACCAAATACCTCATAAAAGCGCATTGATAAACGAGTGCTTCGAGTAAAAGAAATGTATTTTCGTTAGGCCATAAAAAAATAATTACCTGGTTCTCAGGCCCGCCCGCATGTCTTTTTTAGGTGCCGCATTGCCGATTTTATCTCAAAAGTAATAAAATAAAAATTGGAAATGCGCTACCGAAATTTCGAAAAAAAAGTCCCGCGTCCAAGTTGGTTCCGGTTTTTACACGCAACTACCTCAGGGGAATCCCCTTGTGGGTAGACTGGTGCACGGCCGACTATCTGCCGCTCTGCTCGCTAGCTTGTGAGTGTTGCAGTCGTACGGGTACCAATCTAGGAGTCAGACGTTTGAGACGCTTGGAACTAGTAGGTGCTACAGAACAGGCGATGTATTCAAGCGTCTAATCGACAAAGTCTCACAACTACAAGCAATAGTTCATGCGTGATCTAATACAAATATACGGACTTATTGTGATTGAAAAAAGCATAAGTCGGGAAAAAAAGATAAGGTAATGATCGACAATAGAGATGAGCAGATCCAACTGGTTATTGCACATGTATTTCGAGATATTTTGCATCACTACATGTATTGGAATTAAAAGTTTGGATAAAAAAAAAATCGCCCGCGTGTCTGTTGACCACTGTAAAATTGTAAAAACAAATGCGCCCGCCTGCATCTCTTCTTAGAAAAAGTGGCCTGAGAACCAGGTAATTAATTTTTTGTGGCCTTACGAAAAAATCTTCGGCAAAATTATCTAAACAAAAACATAACGTCACGTGGCTCTGTCAATCATTATTTTGACACATTAAATTTGCGAATTAAGAAACAGTTTTCTGATTTGATTGGTGGAAGGTCCAAATGATGATCAGAGATTATTTGGAAACGATTTCTGAAAGTAGCTATGTTTATGGTTGGAAGGTCACGGACATAATTGCCGCGATTTCATTGGCCAATGGACACACGTCTGACGGTCGTGTTCAAGTTGTTTTCAACCGGTGTGAAATGCGCGTGTGGGTTAATTAGTTGTTTATTGAAATAATGCCACAAATTAAGCTGCCTGGGGCGAGATTGTTGATTGTACCGAAAGTTGTTTGATCTTATTAACAATCGATAGTGGCGAAAAACAGCGGCCAGTTTTATTCAGTTATCAGAATGAAAATTCTGATATGGCTAGTTTGCCACTTTATTTGTTCTGAAATGGGAATGTCCGTCGGGCAAGTGGCGGGCAACCAGATTTGCGAAGGTCACTTGCACGCACCCAAAATCCACTTGCCCGGGGCGTCGGGCAACAGTATTTCCGGAACCCTGCCTCCCAAAACAACATAGTATAACTTTAGAAACACACATACACACAAAATACATTCATGCTATGTTTTCTTGCAAGCACCTGCTCCTGAAAACATTTTGTAAGTGTAGATTACATTTACTTAAATATGCACTCTCCTACTGTCTATGCTACTGGTATTCTGGTACAAGGCTGGTCCAATGCAGTAAACCACGATCATCATGATCCTATTTCTGTGCAGTACTCATTAAGACATACATGGTGACTTCTCAAAACAAGGTAAGAATTATGCATGGTTCTTTTCCCCTGATTTGAACTGAATTTTATAGCTGCTTCCAACATGGGACATTCCAGCTTCCATTGGTGCAGGAAGACCCCAGGTGCCCCTCCGGGCAATTTTCATGCATGGGCGGGCACCTGGGTCTATCCACCGACATTCCGCAAGCCAGATGGATAGCATCCTCGCATAAAAATTCCAAGGCCCATGAGTGAACGAACCCACAGCGGTGAGGGGCAAGTGATTTCAAGTCAGAGATTCTAACCACCCAGCCGTGGACGCCCCATACTCTTTTCCCCTGAAAGTTTGTCCCTGAACCATACATAAAGCTATCACTTTGTTTGGTTTTCTACTTGAGTGCCTATATTCACGATGCAGCTTGGATTTGTCACAATGTATACCTGGATTCTCAGCTACTTCGTCCGATATCTCCTCCACAATGTCAGGGATAATGATTTCAGG
The DNA here is from genome assembly GCA_037043455.1 of Cyrtodaria siliqua. NCBI lineage: Eukaryota > Metazoa > Mollusca > Bivalvia > Adapedonta > Hiatellidae > Cyrtodaria > Cyrtodaria siliqua. The sequence continues at coordinate 100,831 of JAWPHD010007495.1, read as the reverse complement.
GGGAGATTGATCTAAGGGTAATATGGTGTTGTTTTTTACAACAGATTTATAAACAACAGTAACAGCTAGCAAATATACAACACTTACCAGTATGGCAAACGATTAAAATGCAAAAGTGACAACAAATGTACGTGTGCTATAATATAATAAATACAGAAATATAACTCGACTATACGAAGGAAACTGTCAAGAAGAAGATTTTTCATGAGAGAATCATACTCGCTTGCCAGAGTATCACAATGGTACATACCGCTAGGCAATTTTGTCATATATAATACATATAATTGCATTCTCACGTAAGTATCATATAATTCTCATATGATTCTTATATAAAAGGAGGCACATATGATTCTCATATAAAACCTATCATATGAGATAATGACATTTATATATATTGGGAGTTTCATATAATTCGCATATGAAAACAAATCATAAAAGCTTCATTTTCAAAACACACATTTTCATACGATTCTAATAGAAAAAATAATTTTCAACTTTTGTATGATTCTCATATAGTACTTATATGATTTCTCTATAAAAGGTTCTACATAATAATCATGTACTGCTCCTTTTAAATAAGTAACACCATTTCATATAGGTGTCATATGGCATATATAGAGGATATTTGTTTTGTTTTGAGTGAATATAGGATTTATTTTCATCGAGAAGAGAGAAAAAACATAATATTTGAGTTGTCTCACTTCGAGATGAATATAAATCCTTTATTCACGATAAAACAACAAATATTCTATTTATTATATACTCACAACCTGGAAACTTACGCAGAAAAAATATAATGCGCCAAAACAATGACGTCAATAACGTAAACAATGTCAACAGTTGCATGATGTCAATTTAAGTTAAAATATGTTCTAATTTCACATGTGAAATATAAACACTGAATTTTATCATAAAATCCACTATTTCACTGGAAAGTACATAATAAAAGAATCATGTGATTGTTATATGTGGCCAAAGTGGTAATGTACCTTTGTTAATCCTCTGGCGCCAGGTTTTTTTTTTGGCTGTTTTTATAGCCGAAATTCGGTCATATTCCCAATGCCAAAACATATCTTTTTTTCCCAATTAAGAGGAAAAAATTCCCAATTTTTAAAAACAATTTTTTTTTTCCGTGTGCCAATCCATTGATTGGTGTTCAAAAGCTTAAAATCGCGCTAAAATTCCCAATTCCAGGGGTACGGGTCATGTTCCCAAAATCATGAAAAAAAGCCTGGGCGCAAAATGTCACTTATATGGGAATAACGCAGATTTATTGACCAATCTAATGCATCCTTTCAAGATAAAGCGTGAAGTTAACGATAAACTATCGATCGATAATTGATGTGAAATTGGATTGTTTTAATGAAATTATATCTAACTAACATCTAACTTAAACAGTAAATTTTAGAGAAAGTACACAACACATAGCTGTAACACACACACGACAGAATACACACGTATACAAATGTCCCTGATTCTGTATGTACTTACAGGAGTTCACAGTGTGTCTGGTCTTGGCGCTCGTACAGTAGGCTTCTATCACCTTCAGTATCAGAGCATCCTCAGAATTGGTTCTCGGGTCATCTATGCATATAAACATACATTTGTTTTTAAATTTATATATATATTTTTTTATTTAGATGATAAAATAAATAAACTAATAAATGAGCCATTTTCACATTGGAATACTAAAAATATACTATTTATACATTAAAAGAATCTAATTTGGATTATGCTAATGAAAGAAACACAACTGTTTACGGATAAAGAGATGGCTTAGGTTATGTATTGAAACCAGGTGATCCTTTCTAGATCATTTCCCTTATTAAAACTTCGTTATTACCTGTATTAAATATACATCCTCTATAGAAAGGGATTCTTGAAAGTTCTACATATATATTAAATGTACTTTTATAAATGCATTTGTATTGTTGTTCCTCCATGTTGTTGTTTTTGTTTCTTTAACCTGCCAAACAACAAAATTAAAAGACGTCACCAAGTATTTATTTTATCTGTGCATACGATCAAATGAAGAAAATAAGTGAAGCCGGTAAAATAGATTTCCATTTTAAAAACAAACTGTTGTCATTTGATTGTCATGCACAGACAAACATACACAGTAACTGTACAGAATACAGACAAACATACACAGTAACTGTACAGATACAACATCACAGATAAAAATACACAGTAACTGTACAGAATACAACATCACAGACACACATATATAGTAACTGTACAGAATACAACATCAACACTTGCACGTACAAACATACACAGTAACTGTACAGAATAAACACTCACAGTAACTGTACAGATTACAACATCACAGACAAACATACACAGTAACTGTACAGACTACAACATCACAGACAAACATACACAGTAACTGTACAGAATACAACATCACAGACAAACATACACAGTAACTGTACAGACTACAACATCACAGACAAACATATACAGTAACTTTGCAGAATACAACATCACAGACAAACATACATGTAGTAACTGTACAGAATACAACATCACATACAAACATACACACTAACTGTACAGAATTCAACATCACATACAAACATACACACTAACTGTACAGAATACAACATCACGGACAAATATATACAGTAACTGTGCAGAATACAACATCACATACAAACATACATAGTAACTGTACAGAATACAACATCACGGACAAACATATACAGCAACTGTACAGAATACAACATCACGGACAATAGTGGTGCATATCGGTCAAAATGATCGATACGATATTGTATCGATACAAAATGATCGATATTCGATATATCATATGATATTTTCTGTAAGAGAAATGAATAAAAAATAAAGAGAAGTATACTAATAAACAGTGTTTGTCATTTATTATTACTTCAACAATATTTATTCTGCAGGAAAATCGTCGTATTGTGCAAGAAAATCAGATGAATTTCCTGTACCTCCTCGCTAGGAGAACGATTACTTATTTCCTATTTTCGAACAGATATCGTAATAAATGAGTTTTTATGTGTTAGTATCAATTAACTGTTTTTCCAACTAAACCTTTTAATGTAAGACAACTAACTCCAGTAGTGTTGATTTTGATTTCTTCTGACATTTTTATAACCGTTGCCGTGACTTCACTGTGATTATTGGAGCTCCGAAAATATCGATTTTATTAATTACTTCAAATGAATTTGGATAAAATGTGGTTTTATTTTAAAAATGAAAGTATCTAACAGTTTTTCGGTTAAAAAAAAACTTATAAAGCCAAGTTACGGTACGGCCGTGTTTTATCCATAACCGTTTTCCCTCCCCCACTTGCTCGCGTTTTAGACATCATTGTAATCGCTCTCCTTGTGAGGAGGTAGAATTAGTTTCCATCATATTTCAACGCTGCTAACACTTATCTTTTTTAATTTTTTGATCGATATTTTGACCGATACAGGTACGTTCGATACCATTATCAATCGAACCCTAAATACCGGTATTCGATCTATATCGTGAACTGGTACGCACCCCTAACATACAAACATATACAGTAACTGTTCAGAATACAACATACACAGTAACTGTACAGAACACAACATCTCATACAAACATACACAGTAACTGTTAGAATACAACATCACATACAAACATACACAGTAACTGTTCAGCATACAACATACATAACTGTTCAGAATACAACATCCACAGAAACTGTATAGAATACAACATCAACATACAAACATACACAGTAACTGTTAGAATACAACATCACATACAAACATACACAGTAACTGTACAGAATACAACATCACATACAAACATACACAGTAACTGTTAGAATACAACATCACATACAAACATACACAGTAACTGTTAGAATACAACATCACATACAAACATACACAGTAACTGTTAGAATACAACATCACATACAAACATACACAGTAACTGTTAGAATACAACATCACATACAAACATACACAGTAACTGTTAGAATACAACATCACATACAAACATACACAGTTACTGTACAGAATACAACATCACATACAAACATACACAGTAACTGTTAGAATACAACATCACATACAAACATACATAGTAACTGTGCAGAATACAACATCACATACAAACATACACAGTAACTGTTAGAATACAACATCACATACAAACATACACAGTAACTGTTAGAATACAACATCACATACAAACATACACAGTAACTGTTAGAATACAACATCACATACAAACATACACAGTAACTGTTAGAATACAACATCACATACAAACATACACAGTAACTGTACAGAATACAACATCACATACAAACATACACAGTAACTGTTAGAATACAACATCACATACAAACATACACAGTAACTGTTAGAATACAACATCACATACAAACATACACAGTAACTGTTAGAATACAACATCACATACAAACATACACAGTAACTGTTAGAATACAACATCACATACAAACATACACAGTAACTGTTAGAATACAACATCTCATACAAACATACACAGTAACTGTTAGAATACAACATCTCATACAAACATACACAGTAACTGTTAGAATACAACATCTCATACAAACATACACAGTAACTGTTAGAATACAACATCACATACAAACATACACAGTAACTGTTAGAATACAACATCACATACAAACATATACAGTAACTGTTAGAATACAACATACACAGTAACTGTACAGAATACAACATCACATACAAACATACACAGTAACTGTTCAGAATGTTCAGAATACAACATACACAGAAACTGTATAGAATCAGCATCAACATTCCAGCAATACTGCTTAATAACGTACGTATACCGGAATATAAACAAAGTTGGGTGTGTGGGAGTTAGTGGCCCTGAGGGTGTGGGAGCTAGGAAATCCACATATGGCCCTGGGGGTGTGGGATCTAGGAAATCCACATATGATCCTGGGGATGTGTGAGCTCGGATAGTCTCTCTATAACCCATTGGAAGGATAAATAAGACGGGAGGAACTATTAGAGACTCGGGTGGGGGTGGGGAGGTCTTATTGGGCGCATAACTAAGGGGGAGGAACTTTTGGTCTAGTGAAACACATTGTATAGAGAATGTCTTATCCGTAATATTTGATATACCAGGCCTACTGGAAGAGCAAATATACATTTGCTTGCAAGACATTCACTATAATATAATACAAAAATATAATAAACATATGTTAATCTATGCAATTTGTGTGCATTGCTATGAAGTTGGTATAGGATTGACAAAAAAGTGTTTCAGATGGACGTTGTGTGTGTTAGTTTGTACTGAATAACGTTCTCATGCTCAGCTACGGTCCACCGGTTCTACGGTGTCACAACATCTGTTAGCGCTACCTACGATTAACACTAATTATATTAACGCAAATTTTACTACATGTCGAGGGCCTCAACATGGAACTATTGCATTTTGTTCCTTATTTATACTAGTTACTATGGTTTCGCGTTCAACCCTCGATGCAAACATTTTAACTCTTAAAATCACTTAGGATTAGAAACCGACGTAAGCAAAAATGCCACAAAACAATTTTTTCATACAGCCACCTAAAGTCTAACACCAACATAAAATATGCCACAATCTTGTTGGAATATCTAAATAAATTAGAAATCAATGTGCACACCATGCAAAATGAATACAGAAAGTCGGAGATTCATTCAGGAATAGACTAAACTGAAACAATTAATTTCAAGCATAAGCTGAATTATATCAAATATAAAACAAAATCTTATATTTTGTATGGAGTTCAAGCCAAACCCATGTATTTAATATAGCCATAATGCACAAAATCATAGTATTCGAAAGTGCTCGAACGTAGCAGTGATGTAATGACAACAAAATTCATAAACAATCTACTGGTAAAAAAAAGAGGAAAACGTAAATGATAAGGCAGTAATCTGAGCATTCCTGGCTTGTGTTCATTGTTATCTGTTGAAAAATCAACAGATAACGACAACGAAAGGTAAATGTAAACAACAATGCACTCCTAGCTTTTCTGCATTCATGAAAAATCAACAGGTAACGACAAGGAAAGGTAAACGTAAACAATAATACAGTAGGCTGTGCAATCCTAGCTTTTCTTCATTCATGAAAAGTCAACAGATAACAATAAGGGAGGTAAACATAAACAGTAACACAGGTGAGCATTCCAGAGTACAATATCTAGCTTACATTTCTTATAGCGTTTATCATATTCATCCTGAGATTGAGTCCTCTCTGTAGCGGGGAAAACAATTGATATCCAATAAATAAATTTAAATTATAAAAGATTTTACATTTAACATTGATATCCAATTAATAAATCCAAATGGTATAGGAATTTACATTGATATCCAATTAATGAATCCAAATAATATTGGATTATATCAATATCCAATTATACAAGTTTTATTATTTACCAGATCTCACTCACTCAGTGAAAAAATTATGTTTTCTTGATATGAGGTTTATTCCGGAGTCTTGTGAATTAATCAAATATTTTTTTTATTCATAAAATTAAACGTTTTAAAATCGAAAGAAAAGATTTATGGAAAACAGAAAATAAAAGTTGTTTGAGTTTTAATTATAACTAATGAGACTTGTAGATATGGTTTTCAGTGTCTGAAACTATTTTCCTTAATGCAGGCATCAGACCCCACTGTCAATTTTAGAGATAAATATTTTTTCCCAATATTACCCAAAAGTTATAAATCCCCAACTATCCATTTTAACTCACCTGGTTTTCTTCGGCCTAGTTTCCGCCCGGCCCTGGGGCTCCTCATCCCATCCTCTCTGTACAGTACAGGCGGCCTGAGGGGCGGGGATGGACGGAGACATGACATAGACCAAGTCTTACTCATGGTGAAGTTCGTGAGAGAGTGGGTCACGCTGACCTTGGCAGTCTTGGCGGGTGATAGGGTGCTGATACTGGGCTGAGACGTCGATACCTGAAAATACAGTAACATATTATTACCTTACTAGTTTTGATATGGTTTCTCTTGTTGTTTATGTTTGCAGCAAAGGATTTCACAGGATTCTGAGAACACACTGTACACGATACAGGTCTATTATTATTTTTATTTTTTTTGTGTCCATGTTTTATGTTTTTTAATTATTATTATTATTATTTGTGAGTTTGAGTAATTTGAAATCTAATGAGCAGGCCTGTGGACAGAAGCTGAATGGGAGGTGGCTGCGTATACAAGTTGGTGTGAGGCTGGCTGCTGATATCTTATTCTCTTATTCATTATGTTTAACCAATTTGCCAATAAGTATTGTAAATTGGTAAATATTAGAGGGCCACATGGAAGATTAGTTTTGTAACTAAATTTGTATTACCCTCTGTAAATAAAGTCTATTATTATTATTATTCTGAGAAAAAGCATGAATGTGCTAGATGGGTAACTGTATATGTGATATTTTGCAGCAGACTTGTTTGGATTTGCCTGTACCTGTATGCTGCCGACTAGTTTGTTAAGTTGGCGCTTCCGTGGTCCAGAGGGTAAAGATGCTGTGTTTGAACCCTTCTTGCCTCTCTGCGGGTTCGAATCCCACTGGCAACTTAACGTATAAGTGAGAAAATGATGATTATTATGGATGGCGGCAGGTACCCAGGAATAAGTGACAGGTCTGCCTCCACCACTAAAATCTACCATCAAACATAGCCTAAAATGTGCTGAAAAATAACGTTTAACACTAAAGAAACAAAACAAACTGATTTGTGAACTTGATATTTACCTGCACCTGTAAACTGCTGACCCGTTTGGATGTGCTAGATGGATTATGTACAACGTGAGCTTTGAGGGCCTCCATCCAGGAGTTGACCTCTGTTGCCGTGCCGCACGTGATTATCATTGTCTCTATCATGTTCCCTGTAATGGATATATGAATTATACCTCTATGTTTAAGCGCCATGAAACGATCTTATTGTTATGTATTAGTATTACTGCTAATATTTCATTTTATTATACATACATCAAAGCTCCAGATAAGACAAAAAAAAAAGTGTGTTTCCTATTGCAAGCTCCAAACAAATAGGGTAGGTCAGTAGGCATTTTCTGGGGTTTTTTTGTAGTTGTTTTCGAGCAAGATATTGTGAGATTCTACATGTATTTATCTCCATACAAGTTGATGATACAACTGAAAGTTTCTCAGTGATGTCAGTTTACCTCGATATATTGTGATAAATCATTGTTCAGAACAAATTTCTTTTTTTTTCTTCTTTTTTTTCATAAAAAGTTTTAGGGTCGGCCCCTTAAAAATAGGTTCGGTCGGGCCACTGGAAACACAGTTTTTTTTGTTGTTGCCCTAAGCGTTCATGTTAAAGGGTATTTTACACCCTAAATAAATCTGCAATGCTGATTTTGAATTTTTTAATGAGTAAATGTTTTAGCTGTGTTGCTTTTCATTCACAAATATGCCATTTCTACACTCTTAATTTATTATTTCAAAGCCGATTTCCTGAATTTCAATGCTGAAATACTCCCAAAAATTGCTTATCTGGATCTCTGATACATACAATGTACGCAGTATAGGACTGGAATAAACCTTATATTTTCACTGCAGTTTGTCACTTTAACAATATTTTTACTGCATTTTAGGTTTAATAAGCTTTATAAACTGATTTGAACACACACCTGAAAATATATGTTTTTTTACTTGTCAATTTTTACTTGTCAATTTTTGAAAATTGTTAAATACTTGAATTATTATTATATTCACACAAAAATAATTGAAAAGTGCAGCACCTAAAATGCAATGGTATATACAAAGCAGATCAATTACCAGGAGAGTGATGATGGAAGGGAAGTCATTTACAGGTTATTGACCTCTCCCATCAGGTGAACTATTTTCTCCATTATATTTTCTGTTTTACAATGTTCATGTCCTTATCACCCTGTAGTCACAACCCAAACCATTTTCTATTTAATAACTGAATAATCATTTTACATTACAAGTGGTACATGAGGAATAGACGAGAGAAAAAAGACATGACTATGTTGTTTGATGTTTTACCTGATATTTCAAACTGGTGGAAATCACTGTCCTCGTTTTCACATAAACTCACTTTCATACCACTTAGTGGTAATTTGCCCTGAAATAAATAATTTTCTCGATAAACTCAACCATTTTTAATACTCGATTCTGACAATGTGACCAAGACCTTTGTCAATACCACAACAAATAACATGATTAAAATTGTAAAAGACAAGTAAACCCAGAAAATCCTGAAAACTTCATACACACCGATGTAATGGATGAAACACCTTAATTTTTAAGTGTAGAAGAAATGTGAGCAAATACAGTAGGAAAATAATTTAACATAATATTAAGACAAATGCTTTCTTTCTAGTATTTAAGTCTTTTTGATGTTGTCTAGCCATTTAAACAGTCTAATCTGTTTCAAACACACTTCAACCAGGGAATGCATCTAAGCCATTAAAATGGTACAGAAGCAGTAGTTGAATGTCCTTTCAAGGATGCGGGTAGCCATCTTGATTTATTCAAAAGTTTCTATTACCGAAATGTTGAGATTTAACTTATTGGCAGAAGGTGATAAAATTTGTGTTACTTGGTTTTTATCCTTAGGTTCTATAGTAAAATAAAAATCTTCCGAGTAAAAAGATCATACTTTTTAAGATTGGATTTTGAATGATATATATATTTAATCAATTTGCATGAATGTGCATGAAATATTGACGGTTTTAAAATAAACAGACTGTAGATACCTTAATTTTAATAGTAAACTTGGTTGAACATCAATGATAAAGACCCAGTCAATCACCTAATAGAATTTATAGGTATGTCTAATTTCTGGTCACTGATTGGTCAATTTGTTTTTGATGATGCTCTATCAAAATTATGAAATTGACTGCAGTTCGATGCTACTATGGTGTCATCCAACGAAATATAACACTATAACCTATTATCCAATCAAAATGTCAGGGCGTTTTACCCGAACCTTGCTAATTTTGCGACATTATATGCAATATTTAAAAGTCACAAATTTGAATAGCTTAGCCAATCAGAATGCAGGAAATTCCTAAAGTGAGTTGGAATATAATCTTATTCCCTGACAACAGTGGGTGTAATGAATAAGTCAAAGCTTTTACTCATCTCCTAATCAAATTCATTAAAGGGGGTATTCATCATAGCCTTAAACATCAGACTGTTGGTGTGGTCCAGGAGTCCGATTTAAAATTACCAAGTAATGATATTTTCTGTTCTTAAGGGTCACATCAGAATAAATGACCCTACAAATGACCCTTTATTTACAAATGAACGATTCTGCACATTAATGTGTTCTAACCGAAGCTACCTACCAATTAATTTCATTCAGAAACTATGCCGAATAAAATATTTAGGACTGAAAAAAAAGGTGCAAAAATGTGATATGGCATTTTCATCGTGAATTAAAATATTTTTGAAATGTTAAATTCTTATACAAAAGCCTGATGTACCCCCTTTAACAAAAGTTATTTTTTTCAGAATAAACTATAAAATTCCAGCCTACAACATTACCTCGTACTGGTAGCCACTGAGTCTGGGACTCATCGACAGCATCAGTAATACATTGGGAAATAATATAAATATTCTCTCAAACTTCTCCCCGTTCAGGGTCTCCACTTTAACTTGAGACAGGTGGTTCACCTCCCCGAGAGCCTGGATCTCCTGCAACAAATAACACAGAATGACGTCAAATATTACACAATGTTGTAGTATGGTTGGTAACATTTCATTAAATTGTTTTATTCAGATTAATTAAGAGGGTGGAGCTATACCATGCTCTAACTTCCAGTAAATGAACCAACTCGCTGCGACCAAGACTAAAGTAATTGTCCAGCCCTGAAAGTATACTGTTGCACTGTGGCACAGCATATGTATCATTTACTTTCTAGAAATGTTAATGCTTGATTATTGTTTCACTTTTCACATAAACTTCCATACATGTCTCATATACTGTAACAGTATTGCAAGAATTATGTATGCAAAAATTATGTAAGGGAACAGTTAAGTACAGAAATCCAGGAGGAATGAATCAACTCTCTGCTGGGTTAAGGTATAGCACACCCATTGCATCACAGGAAGCAGGGCTCCAGAAATTGGATAGCCCGACGCCCGGGGCTAGTCAAAATTGAAGTCGGGCTTGTAACAAATTCCATACAGTTAGCCCGTCGGGCTAGTCCAAAAAAACAAAACAAAATAAATCCCACTGCCTAAATTACACGATCTGTGTATAACAAACACGCGCCAGTCAGGCACCTGTAATAAAACATCCCCCACATGTTTCATAATCTGTTAATTGCACTCGCTAATTCAATTAGCATTCGCCGCGGGCATCGGCGATTTTCAACATCAAAACAAAACATGCTATAAGTCCGTCCTCCAAGAACCTTAATTGACAGTCGGCATTATCCAATCAATTGATGTGTAGTATTTCAACTCAGGTCGATTAGCCAATGAAACCACTTTTTAAAAATACTACTGGTTGATCACATGTTCGTCACGTGGTCAGCTCAAAATGGCGGTACTGACTCAAACGATTACAAATCGGCCGATACAAAATCGCATTCAACACAATCACGCTGATTTGTGGGCGACTTTTGATGAATCAAGAGACCATGGATTTTTGATAATGGAAGCATGCTTTTATATGAAACTGTGAAAAGCGAAATATATCAATACTTAGATAACATTAAGAAATTCCTGACTCAGGGGAAAGAACTCCCGCGAAGTGAAATTTGATTATGATACGCGGAAATATATGTAATACATTTGTGAGAAAAAATATCGATTTCTTTGTAAATAAATTTTAAACACAGTTATTTTCATATACAGTTAACAGTTTATATTTATTTTCCAATGTATTTTGCCGATTAAAATGCCTTCCTTGAGGAACTGGACTTGAAAACTTGTATCACTGTATACAATTTGTGGGTGGGGTAATGCTAAAAACAAAAAAACAAAAAATCTGTCCTAAATTGTTCCATCTTACCATTGCTATGCTTTCACCCAATGACTACTGCCAACGCTACTTAAACGTACATCAATTGATTATGAGAAGATAGGAATTACTGATTTTTTTATTTTCTCAGTATTTAATGAATTATAATGACTATCTGAATCCCGTTAAATCAGAATCAGCTTTAACATAATGAGATGTCGTCAGCTGGGTATAAGTAATAGATAGAGTCAGGTCTCAGTGAGCTGGTTCATTTAAATACATTTTAATAAAACGAGATACGTAAAAGTATTGCCAAACAAGATAAATGATAACTGACAAAGACAAAAACAAACAGACACATTATTTTGAAGGCAAGTAAAAAAAACAATGCTTGTGACAAAAAACCTCAGGGCTAGTGGAAAAAAACCCAGGGCTAGTGGATTTTCAGGACCCACTAGCCCTGGGCTAGTCCCCTAAAAAAATATTCTTGGAGCACTGGGAAGTGTTGGCCTGGGGTCGCATAATGGAGGTCAGTAAATAATTCTCGTATCTTTTTGTAAGAAATGGCACTTTCACTAATTTAAAAGGCTCTTAGTTTTAATAAATCGTATTGTGGATCAATTTACATTTTTCAATTATTGTCATGTTACAATTCTGAGTTTTGAGTTTTTTTTGCTTATATGGATATGAGTGTATGAATACAATAATTTGGCATCTAAGTGTTATGTTTTTAAAGGGAGCATTCATTCAAGAGGCAAGTTCTTTTTTTAGAAGATAAATGACTTATCTGTGGACTTTTTGACAGCAAATGGGCCATTTGTGATGAGAATGCAAGTTATTCTTTTTTTAAATTCGGCCTAGATATGAATGACAACATGGGATTTAAATGTAAATACATACACAACTCGATGCAAAAAAATCAATGGGCGTGTTACCCCATAAGAATCATGAAGATTAGCACTGTCCAATTAATACTGACAAGAGTTCTAGCCCTTGTTGACTTTAAATACTGACATTCTACTAAAAAAAAGCCATACAAAACAATAAAATATGTCCCAGGGATGCCCCTTTAGTGCTGTCAGTTACATAAAACGTACGGGAGAGACAGGATAGACGGGACTGACTGAAATATAACAATATATGCCTGCTCCACTTTCGAGGTTGGATATAGGCACAGATACTTGTTCCAACTTACCTCCCCTTCCCAGCCCTTCACACAGCTGGTGATAATCTCGTATTCCATTTCCTTCAACTTTCTGATCTCCATACAGTGATTCTGCAACATAAACAGTAGCTCAGAATCAGTTTTACGACTGAAACTCAGAACTCAAGCTGTTATTGGTTTATGCATGATTTAATCAATTTCATTAATAGCTAGCACATTGACTGGTTTATAGTATTTTTTTTCCAAAACTGACTTCTTCCCTGTTCAACAGGAACTTGTATATCAGGCCACCCTTAAAAATATATATGTTTGCCCTTTTTTTGTAACAAAAACATCCTTTGGTTATTTAGTAGCATCTTGATGCGACCTGCAATTAAAAAAAAAAAAAAAAAAGGTCTAAAAATGAAAGTTTGAGTAGGTCCCTTTTTTAGGGTCGGTTGGGAAAGGGCAAACATAATTTTTAAGTGTGGCCTCAAACTGATTTTCACTGACAATAAGTGTCATAATAAAAGCTTAATTTTTTCCCAAATGTTGACCAAAATATCTGTATCTTTTTATCATGACTTTATATGTTTCATTTAAGTCTAATCATCTTGGTCTTCAGTTAGACAAGCACACCTAATCACAGGTTGGAATATTGCTGGACTTGTTTGAACACTTCTTAGACTGGTTCCAATAATGTTACTCCAAAAACTTCTGTTACATGTCAATGATTAACATCACTCATAATATTCGATTTCATACAACTAACATGCCAAACAGTATGTTCAACACACCTATATGTAAAGGTACATTTAATTCTGATTATACTATTTTTTATACATGTTTATCCTGCAACTTCCTCTTTCAAGCAAACGCTTGTGCAACCGGAGTATTATGTACAGCCTTAGTAAGTTTTATTATTCCATACAGAAATTCCTACGTTTAAAGAGCTGATGTAGCTTCAGTTTCCACTCCTTATCTTGTTATTATAATTCAATTTTAAAATCATTTGTCTTCATTTTCACTTATATACAGACTAGGTTACACCCTATACGCAGATTCCAAAACTTTTTTTTCTTGTTTTTATTCATGTGTTGTTGCTTTTCTACACAGTATAACCAGTTGTAAACAATTTATTTACTGGTGTTTTTTTTTAACTTTTAATTTTAAAATTAAAAACATTAGAATGAGCATTGAATATCTAAAATAGTGATTCCACTGACTACAAAAATAACTTTAATAATTATAAGCAAACAAAAACTTAACTCTTAAAGGCACTCACGGCAATCTTGAGGTATCCATTGAGCGATAAACTTTGTTTCTTGATTTGTGCGATTTGCAAATACTAAACATTGCAGAAGCATAACAGTGAGATTTCGAAGAATCAAGATTGATGCGTGTATCTTTCACAGAAAACTGACCTTTTTCCATTATATTGTATACATGACACCTACAAGACTGACACTTACAGCTATGTCCCTGTATACAGCTATTGCCCTCTGTGTGTCCCCTCTATCTACGTGACTCTCCTGTAACAAACACACAATATAAAACAGTAATATGCAGTGCCTTTGTATTTGACTATCTTTAGGGACATGAAGGCAAATGTAGTCCAACCTGCTGAAGAAACCACTGTTTCAATTCCCATTTGAATCATTCTGAATTAAAATGCACCTGTGTTAAGAGACTCCTGTGTTAAGAGACCTCATGTTAAGAGACCCCCGTGTTAGGAGACCCCTATGTTAAAGAGACCCATGAGTTGAGAATCCTGTGTTAAGAGACTCCTGTGTTAAGATACCCATGTGTTAAGAGACTCCTATGTTAAGAGACCCCTATGTTAAGAGACTCCTGTGTTAAGAGACCCCTATGTTAAGAGACCCCTATGTTAAGAGACTCCTGTGTTAAGAGACCACTATGTTAAGAGACCACTGTGTTAAGAGAACCCTATGTTAAGAGACCCCTATGTTAAGAGACTCCTGTGTTAAGAGACCCCTATGTTAAGAGACCCCTATGTTAAGAGACTCCTGTCCCTATAATAAGACCTCGTCTTTATATGTCAATAAATCAGACCTTGCCTCATTATGTCCATAAATCAGACCTTCCCTCATTATGTCTATAAATCATAAACCTAAATTAGGACTCGCCTCTATATTTCTATAAATCAGACATTGCCTCTATAAGTCTATAAATCATAAATCTCCTAGATCAGACCTCACTTCTATATTTCTATAAATTAGACCTCGCCTCTATGTCAATAAATCAGACCTTGTCTTGTTACTTCTATAAATCATCAATCACATAAATCAGACCTTGCCTCTATGTCATTAAACCAGACCTCGTCCCAACATGCCTATAAAATAAAATTAGCATATAAATCACGTAAATCGGGACTCACCTCTATGTGCCTTTCCAACTCCTTCAGTAGACTAGGATATTTGTCAAGCCGTGTAAATGGTTTGGATAACATTGTGGTTAGCGTCATAGACCCAGGTGATGGGGCACCCAACTTCTCCATCAGTTTACTGAGCTCATCTCTGTAATAGCAAACAATGTATCAACAGGTCAACGCAGAACTACAGTATAGTGATCTTTATTTATATATAGTTAAAACAATATCTTGTTCACCCCTAAATATCTATATCCAATACTTGGGGAGTAATGACATTGGCATTTTGAGATGTAGCAGGGATTGCTGATCTGCTGATAATGATCAGTGGACATTATCTAACTGTTTTATCACATGGAAAGTAAGTGTGCCCAGATACTAAACATGAAAAATATTGCCACATGTGTTCTTGTTTTATTTTTATTAATTCCATGTTGTTTTACTTAGGTCAACACGTTATTTTCATTAGGCAAACATGCAGAGTATTCATGCGTGTGTAATATTAAAATAATTTTTTCATATGAAAGATAATAAAACATATGTTATAAATACTTAAAATAAATCACGAGTTAGAGAGTGAATAATTACCTATTCTTCTGTAAGATTGCCACTGCCCTGGGATGATTAGCACAATATCTTGTATAAAGTTCCTTCAATGATGGAGCATGTCTCATGAATACCCCACCCACTCTTCGCTGAATTGCAGGGTGTCTGTAAAAATAAACAAAGAACTTTGTTATTATCTTTGCAACAGAAAAAACATCATATGTTATAGATGGCAGACGCTTGCTGCAAAATGAAGCTCATAACAGACACAAGACAATTTTTCCAGGAATAACTAACATTTCCCCACCGTCCACCCCAATCCACACTATAACAGCAGCGCAAGGGCACTATGCAAAATGAAAAGATATTTCTGCCAATATTTCTACAAGGAAATCTCTTTCTGCCATAATTTCTACAAGAGAACCTCTTCCTGCCAATATTTCTAAAGAAAACTACTTTCTGCCAATATCTCTACAAGAGAACCTCTTTCTACAAGAGAACCTCCTTCTTCCAATATCTCTACAAGAGAACTTCTTTCTGCCAATATTTTTACAAGCGAACTTCTATCTTCTGTCTGGCAATATTTCTACAAGAGAACTTCTGTCTGGCAATATGTCTAAAAGAGATCCTCTTACTGCCAATATTTCTACAAGAGAACTTCTGTCTGGCAATATTTCTACAAGAGAACCTCTTACTGCCAATATTTCTACAAAAGAACTTCTATCTGGCAATATTTCTACAAGAGAACGTCTATCTGCCAATATTTCTACAAGAGAACTTCTGTCTGGCAATATTTCTACAGGAGAACCACTAACTGCCTATATTTCTACAAGAGAACTTCTGTCTGGCAATATTTCTACAAGAGAACCTCTTACTGCCAATATTGCTACAAGAGAACTTCTGTCTGGCAATATTTCTAAAAGAGATCCTCTTACTGCCAATATTTCTACAAGAGAACTTCTACCTGGCAATATTTCTACAAGAGAACCTGTTACTGCCTATATTTCTACAAGAGAACTTCTGCCAATATTGCTACAAGAGAATGTCTATCTGCCAATATTTCTACAAGAGAACTTCTGTCTGGTAATATTTCTACAAGAGAACCTCTTACTGCCAATATTTCTACAAGAGAACTTCTATCTGGCAATATTTCTACAAGAGAACTTCTATCTGCCAATATTGCTACAAGAGAACGTCTATCTGCCAATATTTCTACAAGAGAACTTCTGTCTGGTAATATTTCTACAAGAGAACCTCTTACTGCCAATATTTCTACAAGAGAACTTCTATCTGGCAATATTTCTACAAGAGAACATCTATCTACTATCTGCCAATATTTCTACAAGAGAACTTCTTTCTGGCAATATTTCTACAAGAGAACCTGTTACTGCCAATATTTCTACAAGAGAACTTCTATCTGGCAATATTTCTACAAGAGAACATCTATCTTCTATCTGCCAATATTTCTACAAGAGAACTACTTTCTGTCAATATTTCTACAAGGGAACTACTTTCTGCCAATATCTATAAAAGACAAACTTACTTGGAGCACTCTTCCAGTGAGACCAGGAAGTTTTGCTGGAATGTTATTATGTCTTCTAGATTCCCTGTCAGATCAGAAAACTCTGAGGAACTTAATCTGAAAGGCACAGTAATAGTGAAATGACGTCATACTGTTCAAACATTATAATAATTTCGGACATATGGTATCAATGTTATAGTAAGATTGCTAGCCAATCAGCTCACCACATTAGTTTACACATACTTGACAGCAGCATTAAAAGCATTGTCTGTATTGTGTTTTACGTCACTTTCAACACATGGAAGGTTGTATATGATGGTCAATTTTTTGTGATAGAGGCAAACCACCCACTTTTCCCTGGGTAGAACTGTACACCTCCCGTAATTCGTCAGAATCAACATTTCCTCACAAGTCGAGCTCCCAGTGGTATTCGAACCCGCAGCGGAGAGGCGATATGGTTTATAACGCAATGTCGTTAACCCCTCGGCCACAATGTCAACACTGCCACCATAAATGATCTTAACAGGGAATAAAAATTGTCAAGATTTAAATAAATATAAGTAGCTGTATATGCATTCTTACAAAATTCATTACGTGGTCCCGCCTTAATTCCATTAAGTGACAGGAAATCTTATATTAGCAGGAATTTATAACTGATATTTCGACAATGAAACGCGTTTAAAAACATTTTTTACTGGAAAAATGCGATAACCTGTTTATAATTACCTATTAAATGTTTTAATTTTACAATATGCAAACTTTGTAAGCCGAAATAAAGGATATATTTCATACTACAGGGCTGTACAAATCCTATAGCCCGACGCCCGGGACTAGTCCAAAACCAAAGTCGGGCGTGTCACTTTTTCAAAGATTTCAGTCCCGGACTAGTCCAATTTTACAAAAAGAGAAAGTCGGGCGTGTCACTGTTTGAAAGATTTCAGTCCCAGATTTGTCCAATTAACAATGTCGACCACCTGTCATAAAACAACCCCAGCACACTTCTCAACGTAATCCTTTAATTGCACTCGCTTATGCAATGCAATTAGCATCCACAGCGGCGATCAGCGATTACCCCGGGCAGTTTTTATCAACAATCAACCATGCCGGAAGTCCCGCCTCCAAATTACTTTAATTGACAGTCGGCATTGTCGATATTATCCAGTCAATTGACCCAATCTATTTTAATCCAGACCCGCTAGCCAATGAAACGACTACTACATGTGATTTACATTTTCGTCACGTGATTACCTGTTCGTCACGTGGTGAGCTGAAAATGGCGATACACTGAAACAATAACACTCGATTAATTAGCAATCAGGCCGATTTGTCGGCAATCTTTCGATGAATAAAAAACTAAGGACTTTTGATAATGAAAGTATGTTTGATATGAAATGGTAGGTGTGCATTTTTTTTTTATTGTTTCTCAGTGTATTGTTGAGCATAATTGTAACAGACATGAAAGGCGGGTGGGGAAACGGTTTGTGCATTAGTTAGTGTACTAATTACGTTCGAAGAATTGAGTTATCAAAAAAATGAAATAAAAACAAAACAAACTGATATATACATAATCAGTTTAATTCTTATTTGGCAGTGCTAATGTTTACATTTCAAAATGAGTTTGTTGAACTTGTTCAGTATTAAAAAAAGGAAAATATGAAAGCGAAAGTGAAAATAAAAAGAGGAAAAATGTAGAATGTGACGCACAGCCAATCAAAAAGTCAAAATCATCTGGTGTAGTGGACAAAAACATAAAAATAAAATGTTTATATTGATTCACATGTTATTTATTTTTTGCATTAGGTAAAGTGGTAATAAAGTTAAGAACCTCATTTGTAGCCCCTTACCTGTATAAAATGACTTTTTTCTCTCCATTAAATGATTATCTGAACTGTAATATGAAACTCAGTATCTATATTGAAATTTAAAAATGCAGATGTGATTCTTACTGTTGCTACTGTTTCACCCAATGGCAGTCTACAATCTATACCACTGGAACATACATTAATTGTCTGAAGAGTAAATAAGGATTGTTTCCGTTACTGTGTATAATGAATTGTAATGAGTATACATGCAAGACGCAGTTTTAACATATTGAGAAATCGAAAGAATTCAGGACTTGTGTCCATTTTTTGGGACTAGTCACACTTTTTTTGGGACTAGTCACTTTTGACAGGGTGACTAGTCCCGGACTAGTGGCTTAAAAAAATATTTGTACAGCCCTGCATACCCCAGTCAACCCTGTTTTTCCTTCTTGGAGAAGGGGTTGCATGGGGTATGACAGTTAATACTCGGAACACATAATGGCAGTTTTCAGAAAAAACAGACAAACTTGGATTCCAAAAAAGTGTCAGTATTATTTATATTAAAGGATCTGACTTACATATCTGAGTTTACAATTGGTCGTATATATGTCTGTAGCACAGAAGTCATCTCTGATACATGGGTTCTTTCTGTCTCAATCACATTCTGTAGAACCTGCAATAAAAATCAATCATTTATTCATTAATTAAATTAACAAATATATAATAGACTTACAATCAATCAATCATTTATCAATACTAGTACACCAATCAATCATAAATCACATATCACTCAATTATCAATCACTCATCAATCAGTTGTATACAATTACTTACACTCAATTAATCATTTATCAATCACTAGTCCATCAATCAATCATAAATCACTCAATCACTTACCTATCATCAATCTTAAATGATGTATCCCCCATCCATCAATAGATCAATCATGATTGATCATCAATCCCAAGTAATAAATACAGTTTTAATCAATCAATCATCAATTAATCATTCATTTATCACTGAGGCCAAATAAAATAATAACGGAGTTTACTGCAACCTGACAACTCCCATAAAACGCTGCTCACTCCTATTTATTTCAGCGAGAAAATTGAACTGAATTGGGTTTTAAGGCGCACCAACACATGAAAAGGTTATATGGTGCCTAACAGGCATGAACATGCCAGGCTCATCTTCCATGTACATCGAGATAAAATATGGAAAATGGGTCTAGATCCTTCTCACCCTGAACTGCAGAGTTGCTGCAAATTCTATCGTAGAAACTCCATTTACGCTGGAGCCACGTTTATTGTTTTTCTGCCACTGCTCTTTTTATGTGAGCGAGATGGCACCTGAAACAATATAGGGATCATGATGAAGACCTTTAATGAACATGAACAAAAAATGATAAAATGAACATGAATTTGGGGGGATTCTACCCCTCTGCCTACCCCTCCAAAGGGATCTGCAGTGGCCCTATTCTTTGCCCCGTGACCAAACGAGAAAAAACAAAACACCTAAATATTCCGACAATTGTTCAGTTTGTCAGTGTGCGAAAATGCAAGAAAATTGCAAAAAAATGCCAGTGCATCTTTTCTGTGCATAGTGAGATAAAATAAACTCTTATCTAGTGGTATCTTATTGCTCTTGACCTTAAAGTCTTCACTTACAAAATAAAATAAAAGCGAAACATAAAATAAAAAGCTGACCTTCCGACCCATTTTTTTCCAGCAATGTTACAGTAATTATTTGATTTGGCTCACTCAATCATAAGGCCTAAATTAAAGTAATGTTTGTTTGCCCTTTACCTACCCATCAAAAAATCACTGGGTAGGGAGATATTCTTGCATGTTTCTTATAATGATATATTTTAACATGTATCTATTCTACAATGTATGTTGCATGTTTGTAACTAATATTTAATGTGTGCTATTACAATAAATACGATGTAAGGTTGACTGCTTTTACATGTACAAACTTTGTACACTTTTGTATTGCTTGTTGCAATCATAAAAGAAAATATTTTATTTTTTTTGGAAACGCAATAAAATATTTTGGGTCGGGGCTAAAAATCCGGGTCGGTAGGTAAAGAGCAAACAAACAATATTTTAATTTAGTCATAATAAATTACTCTCATTCAACAATCCACAGAAAGTTCGGATCAAGCTAATATTCACTGGTAAGTAGAGACAATTAAAAATACAACAGGTATTTACACATGCTAGAAAAGCACATGTAGTCAATTCATTAGGGCATATCATAGCCCCTAATCAAGTTGTCAAAATATCTTCATTTATTCAGTCCCTAATCCCATGTTTTATAGTGTAAAATTTATATATTAGAAACTGCCAAACCACCCATTAAAGGCTCACCTGACAATCAGAGCATCTGTTTTAAATTGAGACTATTAATTATCTGCTGTTTGATTTGTTAATTACAAGTTCCACTATACATATTAATTGAGGTTTTCAAACAGCTCAATACTGTTGAGCTCAATATTTCTATGGCTAGTAATCTAACTCAGATTGCGAATACTATGATAAAGGCAGAGAGGAATACTGAATGAATGAATAGTCATTACTGCCAGAGATCATTGTAATTCCAATATTTTTTTTTCTTTTTTAAATATTGTCATGATTTTCTATTTATTATATGCATTATATTCATTATATGCAAATCCACTTAAGGCTTCTCAATCATTTTTAATAATTCTGATGACACGAATTCCGAAAACTGATACTTACCTTATTTGCCTATTCATGCTTTGTATTAATAAAACAATATCATTATTTAACCATCATTTGCTGATAATATTGCTAAATTCTTGGTAAACACTGGAAAAGTTCTTGGTAAACACTTGGACTGATTCTGTAGCCATTGAAAAAGATCAAGGCTTAACTAACAGTCAGCTGATTTATTAGATTGTGAATTCAAATTAATTATATGGGACTTGGAGTGACCTCCCCTGGGATATTTTCATTCCTTCTGTAACCACAGTGTGTCAAGGGAGGTAATCAATAAAATTCATTAACTGGTACAGTAATGCTGCTGATTACATACATTATGCATGCACACAGGGTTGACGTGGGAGGAGAACACGTGCTTACCACATTATGATAATATTGCATACTCTCTCTGAAATGTTTCGGGACATCTTGTGTTGTTTTGTTAACAGAAACCATGGCACCGGGTCCGCCTCTTAGACTGCCTGTCAATTCTGCAGAAAACATCATGATATTGTAATAATGTGCACTGAATAATTATTTCAAGTTTTATCTTATAAAAAAGAAAATTAAACACGAAGTCAGTTTTATATAAATTTGACAGCTGATAAAGTAACTCAGAAGTTGATGAAAATCATCACGATGATGGGACAACCCTTTAGGCACAAACAACCCATTAAATTTGTTAAAAGTGCCATAAAACACTATTCAACTCCATACTGATGCAGGGCACACGTCAGCTTTTAGGGGACTGGGGCCATGGCCCTCAGGAAGGGGAATTTTGTTTTCATATCAAGGGGAAATTTCTAAGAAACACAAATTAGTGTATTTTTTTATTATTGAAGTGGCAGCAAGAATGTACCATTCCAAATGGCAGGAAGTATGCTGTTTTCCTGTATTGAAGTTTAAGCAATTTTAAAGGGAGTACATCAGGATTTTCATGGAGGTTTTAGGTGTCCGACTAAAAATTGAAAATATTAATATTTTCTATTCTAAATGTCCTAAACATAATGAGTGAGCCTAAAAGTGACCCCTTATTTGCAAAGAAATTCATTCTGCACAGTAATACGTGCTATCCTAGGTGACGCACCAGGGTTAATTTCAGCATTTTACGTCTGATTCTGTCCCAGCTATATGGTGTTTTCAAAGTTTAGACATTAACAAAATGGTTCTAACATTATTTTTGATTGATATAAGTGTTTTATCATGAACTGGAACATTTTTATAATTTAAGATATTTCTAGAAAAATCCTGATGTACTCCCTTTAATACAAAAAGGAAGGGAATTTTTCACAGGAAAAGGGGAAAAATATATACTTTTAGGGGAGGGGAATGGGGCCGAAATTTGGCCCCAAAAATGGCCAACCGAGTGCCCTGTGACGTCTTTAGTTTGCTTTCTGTAAAATATATGTAATATACAGTTAACTGTATTTTTTGACCATAATAAGTTAGCAGTATTATTTGACCATAATAAGTGAACAGTACTATTTTACCATAATAAGTTAACAGTATTATTTGACCATAATAAGTTAACAGTATACAGTTATCACATGTGTGTTTGGGGAACAGTCAAAACTGTTTTCCCGAGGTGGAGGGGATGGCAGTGTGAACTGTTTTCCCGAGGCCGATAGGCCGAGGGAAACAGTTCACACTGACATCCCCCGACACCAAGGGAAAACAGTTTTGACTGTTCCCAAACACACATGTGATAACTGTTTTATTACCTGATTAATGTTACTGTACGAAACAGTGAAAATGAAAATTTGTTTTATAATGGGAACCTATGGTGAAAAAAGCAAGTGATTGGAAGTTGTTCAATGTGTGGGAAAATTCGGCATTTTCCGCCCGTCACGAAGTGCAGCGGAAAATGCCGAGTTTTTGAGGTTCCTTCTATAAATAGTAATCGGGGAAATTCCAGCACGTGAGGGAAACAGTCGAAACTAAAGCCCGGTAACAGTTCGTTTTCATCGGGAACAGTCTTTTCCTTAGTGAATTAGCAAGAAATGACGATATAGCATTTATATAAGAGATCAGGTAATAATATTATTTGACCATAATAAGTTAACATTATTATTTGACCATAATAAGTTAGCAGTATTATTTGACCATAATAAGTTAGCAGTATTATTTTACCATAATAAGTTAACGGTATTATTTGACCATAATAAGTTAGCAGTATTATTTGACCATAATAAGTTAACAGTATTATTTGACCATAAATACGTTAGCAGTATTATTTGACCATAATATGTTAGCAGTATTATTTTATCATAATACGTTAGCAGTATTATTTTACCATAATACAAATGTTTTATCAAGAAACATTAAATGCCTCTGGGCCAAAATACAATACATACAAAACAAGCAATAATGTATAATGTATAAGTAGTCTTTCAATATATTTATATTTCAAATTGAGACTGATTCTGTATCTGTATTATATTACAGAGGTTTAATCTGAAATAATTTACTTAAGATAGATAATATATATATATGGAATCACTTTTTAAAATGTGGTGAATATAATTATACGGCCAGTTTTTTACCTTTACTGGAATAGTAACTTGCAGTATATAAATCCTGTAGATTACCTTCCGATGTGTACCACCAGTGATATTGTAACGTTTGACCATGGAGATGGATATCATTAACAGTTAAATCTTCTACTCCAACTCCACTTACAATCCATATAAATATAATAAATGTAAGAAACATTATAACAAATTTCTCTATCTACCTTTTTTAAATTCTGTGACAAAATTGCTTGGGAACCAGCCTGTTTTCCCGTGCAGCGTTCCCTCCCACCATCCTCCATCTATGGCCTGCGTAACTGTGATGATGTCTCCTTTAGAGAAACACAGCTGAAATTGACAAAGACAATTTTAAGAATTTGGGTGCAGTATACATGGTAAAAAAACAGTATTCATTTTGTTAACTATTGCATAGTTTTTTGGATCCTCATAACTGCAAAACTTCCTCATCAAATCAAATCAGTAGGCTACATGTATGTTAAAGACTGCCCAGATCTGTCCAGATTAATACTGAAATGATATGGTCTTCCTTTCTGGTGATATAATATGCTTTCATTTTTATATATTTTTTAAACTGGACTGTGTTAACATGATTTGGCCTCAAAACTGTCCATATCCTTATTAATATTGTAGACCATGCATTGCATTTTAATGATTGATTGTATGGTGTTTAACATAATTTTCCAGCACATTTTAGGCTACGTATGACGGTCGATTTTATGTGGTGGAGGCAGACCACCCACTTTCTGGGTAACGTAGTACCAAGTATGCCTCCAGCCGTCCTTAAGAACTGACACTTTCTCACAAGTCCAGCTCCAAGCGAGATTCAAACCCGCAGCAGTGAGAGGGGAAAAAGTTTCAAACGCAGCGTCTTTACCCTCTCGGCCACAGCGCTATATGGCGCTACATGGATGAAGTCAGCACAATCAATTATTGTCAGATATAAACAAAATAATTTCTTATCATGTATCTGCTATGAGTTAGATGTATCTACAATCAGGAACAATATCCTGTAGATAGCGATCAGGCACCTTGTGTCAGTAAATACACAACATAAGATCAGATAACTCTGCCCGATTATCAACCTAGATATCAGTACTAAAATAAACTATGTCGATAACGATCACAACACATCAAGCATGATAAACAGTCTCGGAGAGTGTTGACCTTCACAAGCTTATACAGCACAGCTCCAGATATCTGCTGCCTGCAATGTGTATGTACTCGCTTCTGTTTGCAATATTTTCTCGCTTCTGCCTGCAGAATTTACTCACTTCTACCTGCAAGGAGTATTTACTCACTTCTGTCTCCAAGGAGTATTTACTCACTTATGTCTGCAATGAGTATTTACTCACTTCTGCATGCAATGAGTATTTACTAACTCCTGCATGCCCCTGCAATGAGTATTGTTTTGCTCGTTTCTGCCTGCAACAACTACCGTATTCCTTGGCGTATAACGCGCATGCGCAGATAACGCGCACCCCAACTTTGGACTCGAAATCCTTGGAAAAAAACTTTTTTGTTACGTATTGTAGCATAAACCGCACATATAAAACGTGTGTTTTCAATTTCAGAACAGCAGACCGCCATTTTGAAGCATTGACCAAAGAGGAAATGTAAAACGAATTTTGATTGGCTAAAACCAAGCTGCGTGTTAGACTGTGTTATTTACTCAAGTGTAAATAAACTTGTACTTTTGAGTATACTTTTGTTGTTTACTAGAGTTTCAATAAAATAAAAATCCCCACGCCCGTGTTCAACTTATTTCGATCATATTAAATTTAT
Organism: Cyrtodaria siliqua; assembly: GCA_037043455.1. Classification (NCBI taxonomy): domain Eukaryota; kingdom Metazoa; phylum Mollusca; class Bivalvia; order Adapedonta; family Hiatellidae; genus Cyrtodaria; species Cyrtodaria siliqua. Next base: position 74,433 of record JAWPHD010007495.1, on the reverse strand, counting down.
TAATCTGGCGTTGTATGACTGGTGTTTTTCCCCGGTTATTAACTCTTGCTTGTCAATTTGAAGGTGTTGACAGTTTGAGAGGTTTCTCGAAATGAGATGCATTGTCTTGTAGCATCACCTATTAAACGCATTTTCCTAACACATCGTGTCAGCACCTACTCAAACTTCTGAAGTAATCAAGGGCAATTAAGGAATTGACATTTTACTGCGTACATGTATTGTTACATGTTTGTTTAATAATCACCATAGTCATCGTTGTTTGCGGTCAGGTTAGCAAAAACCAAACACTTCACACATTTTCCCAGTCAGTTAAACCCTTTATAAATAATCAAGATTCTGCGTTGTCAAAATTCAGAATCGACTTTAACAAATAAATATGTGCGGTAAATCAATACCGCGGTTACCCGGTAGTTGTTGTTAAGAAAAAAACGTAATATTCTATTCTATTTTAGGTAAACCAGTCTGCGTTTACGGAAACCCAGCCTCGTTATCATTTTACTTTGTCGATTGATGTAAACAATGATTTTTTTCAACATTTCAATGGTATTTTATCAACATTATTCAACAAAACTCACGATAAAGCTTGGTTTTATTATTTTTATTGATACTAAGCATATAACATAAAACACATGTTATTGAACGAATAGAAACAAGCCAACTTTCGTTCGATTCAATCTCTCTAGTAAACGGCCGGTCTTGCGATTTTTGAAACCCACAAAACTGCTCGACTTGGCTGGGAAAAAAACACGGTAAAACATTACTTGTTGCCTAAACCGCGCACCCCTTCCACAACCACAGAATCTGCAGTAAAAAAGTGCGCGGTATATGCCGAGGACTACGGTATTTACTCAATGAGGATTTAATTGCTTCTGCCTGCAACGATTATTTACTCACTTCTGCTTGCAATGAGTATTTACTTGCTTCTGCCTGCAATGATTATTTACTCACTTCTGCCTGCAATGAGTATTTACTTGCTTCTGTCTGCAACAATTATTTACTCACTTCTGCTTGCAATGAGTATTTACTTGCTTCTGTCTGCAACAATTATTTACTCACTTCTGCTTGCAATGAGTATTTACTTGCTTCTGTCTGCAATGATTATTTACTCACTTCTGCCTGCAATGAGTATTTACTTGCTTCTGCCTGCAACAATTATTTACTCACTTCTGCTTGCAATGAGTATTTACTTGCTTCTGTCTGCAATGATTATTTACTCACTTCTGCTTGCAATGAGTATTTACTTGCTTCTGCCTGCAATGATTATTTACTCACTTCTGCTTGCAATGAGTATTTACTTGCTTCTGTCTGCAATGATTATTTACTTACTTCTGCTTGCAATGAGTATTTACTTGCTTCTGCCTGCAATGATTATTTACTCACTTCTGCCTGCAATGAGTATTTACTTGCTTCTGTCTGCAACAATTATTTACTCACTTCTGCTTGCAATGAGTATTTACTTGCTTCTGTCTGCAATGATTATTTACTCACTTCTGCCTGCAATGAGTATTTACTTGCTTCTGTCTGCAACGATTATTTACTCACTTCTGCTTGCAATGAGTATTTACTTGCTTCTGTCTGCAACGATTATTTACTCACTTCTGCTTGCAATGAGTATTTACTTGCTTCTGCCTGCAATGATTATTTACTCACTTCTGCTTGCAATGAGTATTTACTTGCTTCTGTCTGCAATGATTATTTACTCACTTCTGCTTGCAATGAGTATTTACTTGCTTCTGCCTGCAATGATTATTTACTCACTTCTGCCTGCAATGAGTATTTACTTGCTTCTGTCTGCAACAATTATTTACTCACTTCTGCTTGCAATGAGTATTTACTTGCTTCTGTCTGCAATGATTATTTACTCACTTCTGCTTGCAATGAGTATTTACTTGCTTCTGTCTGCAACGATTATTTACTCACTTCTGCCTGCAGTGAGTATTTACTTGCTTCTGTCTGCAACAATTATTTACTCACTTCTGCTTGCAATGAGTATTTACTTGCTTCTGTCTGCAATGATTATTTACTCACTTCTGCTTGCAATGAGTATTTACTTGCTTCTGCCTGCAATGATTATTAAATCACTTCTGCCTGCAATGAGTATTTACTTGCTTCTGTCTGCAACAATTATTTACTCACTTCTGCTTGCAATGAGTATTTACTTGCTTCTGTCTGCAATGATTATTTACTCACTTCTGCTTGCAATGAGTATTTACTCACTTCTGCCTGTAACGATTATTTACTCACTTCTGCTTGCAATGAGTATATACTCATCTGATTCTTCCCATTCACAATGAAAGAGTAATAATGAAATGATTTACGCCCCATTAAAGGGACATACGGCAATCTTCATTTTAAAAACTTGTGACATCCCGTTAAGATTTTTTACACTCATGATTTTGAAAAAAAATAAACCCCAGGGTATTTGTTAGAAAAGTAGGAGGAAAACTCTCCAGTAATGGGTAATCGGCTCTGTATACACACATACTATGATTGTAGAACAGCCAGTACCAGCTACTAAGTGAGAGTAGGAAATGAGGAGTCTGGAATTTTGGGATATTGTGCAACATCCTGCAACCAATTATCTCTTAAATTTATCATCATACTAATGAGCTGTTATGTTGGATGCAATTCTCATAATGTACATAATACCAAAGACATACTATTGTTTGCGGAGCAATTTATTTCAACCAAAGATGTTTCAGCAATGTTACTGTGAACAATTCTGACAATTCTTTCATAAATTTATATGTATCACTGAAAATTGAATTTTTAGTGGAAAATAAATATATGTTCTGTAACGAATGAATGGTGTTTTACAGCACGCTGACACATAAATAGGTCATATTGTGCGCAAAAACTGATGAAAGATGAAGAAATGAAGTAATTAAAAATTAATGTAAATATATAAAGATAAAACTATTTACAAAGAAGGGATGATATGGTAGTAATATAAACTATATATGTAAATCAACAAATGCCCGTCAACAGGTATATAAATAAGCAAATATATATAAGAATGATTTTAAACAGAAATTGTAATTCCTTCATTTTTGACAGAGACACCATTTTTTTGCATGTAAAACTTTTAATGCTCAACCAATTTTAAAAAGTAAGGTATTTTATTTACCACTGAAAATGTCTGTTTCACTAATAAATTATTAGGAGAAGACTGTAAGTTTTTGCATTTTATAATTCATTTTATGCATATTCAATCACGTGTATTTTAAGAGCCTGTGAAAAAACTATACTTTTAATCGACACAGTCATATGCATTATTATATGACCTAAACACCTGCATAATTACACATACAAACATCGGACCCCGAGACAGGCCCACACAGATTTAGTTATAATTTTAGAGTTTTAAAACAATAAAACAGAACACTTAATAATGATAAAATGCACTTTGTTTTTATAATTTAACATCCATCTGGGCGACCTTCTGAAAATTATGTTTACAACCAACAGTAAACGGGTTATCTCTTATTTGCCGTAGCAGCAGCTGATTTATCACTTGAATCAGTGTCAGGAGGCCTTGACGTTTGAAACTTGTCAATGATTTATCATTTAGTAACGGAAGTTTACAGAGTTGAATGGTTTACGAGTCGTAATATTTCTGAGTTTCGGTCGAGTTTAAAAAATGTGACATATAGTCTGCTACTGTCGTACTGAAAGGTACGTAATTTTGTACAAGAGGCCCAAGAGGGCCTGTGGACGCTCTACTTGCTAAAACAGCTCTTATAGATTTAGATAGATATAGCTAGATATAGCTCTCTTCTCCTATAGATTTAACAAAGGAAAATACAATATAGCATTTTTCAACAAATCAAGGGCCATAACTCTGTTATTACTAACAAGATCTAGCTGGTTTTCGAAATTGTCAAAGATTTCATTGATATATCGCACTTTGCACAACTAGACATCCTACTGAGGCTTCCTGCCAAATTTCGTAGAAATCCAACAAGCCGTTTAAGAGGAGTAGCGCCGACAAGAAATTTAAAATAAAAATGTCAAAGGGCCATAACTCCGTCAAAAATCAGCAAACTGGAACAAAAGCGTGATATGCACAACTAGACATCTAACCGATGCTTCCTGCCAAGTTTCGTCGAAATTCAACAAGGCATTTAGGAGGAGTAGCGCCGACAAGAGATTTTAAAGTAAGTGTCAAGTAATTAAAAAGATAATGAAAAAAAATTGGCCCTTGGCCAGTAGAGCTAAAAATCAATAAAAATTAAAAAAAATCAATTGAAAATCAATTGAAAAAAATTGAATTTTTAAACAAGAGGTCAATGACCTTGAAGCTCTACTGATAGATTTTGATAGCTAGGTGAAGTGAAGTTTCATGAAAATCCGTCTAGTAGTTTCAGAGGAGTAGTCACTACACATTTTTACTATACAAACTCTTATGTAAACAAAGATGGCCACTGGCAGCCATGTTTAACGTCGAATCAAAATAATGTTTGACTAGGATCAACATCATGTCATGCTGATCATTTTAGAAAAAGTCCCATATCAATATCACTTATAGTTTTCAAGAAGTAGTCGCTACAAACTTATTTTTTAAAAATCTATTTTTAGCTGTGGCGGCCATCTTGAATTTCTGGCCGACCTGAAATTTTGCTACGATCAATAAGACATCAAGAGCGACATTCCTGTGAAGTTTCATGGACATCTGTCAAGTAGTTTCAGAGGAGTAGTCGCTACAAGTTTTTACTATATAACTCTATGTAAACAAAGATGGCCACTGGCAGCCATGTTTAACCTCGAATCAAAACAATTTTTGACAAGGACCAACATCATGTCATGCTGATCATTTTAGAAAAAGTCCCATATCAATATCACTTATAGTTTTCAAGGAGTAGTCGCTACAATCTTGTATTTTAAAAAATCTATTTTTAGCTTTGGCGGCCATCTAGGATTTTGCATCAACATGAATTTTTGCTAGGATCAACTAGACATCATGGGCAACATTTCTGTAAAGTTTCATGAATATCCATCCAGTAGTTTCAGAGGAGTAGTCGCTACAAGTTTTTACTATATATATATATGTAAACAAAGATGGCCGCTAGCGCCCATGTTTAAAGTCGCATCGCAATAAATTTCGACAAGGATCAACATCATGTCATGCTGATCATTTTAGAAAACGTCCCATATCAATATCACTTACAGTTTTCAAGAAGTAGTCGCTACAAATTTATTTATTTTAAATCTATTTTTAGCCGTGGCGGCCATCTTGAATTTCCGGCCAGCCTGAAATTTTTCTAGGATCAACTAGACATCAAGAGCAACATTCCTGTGAAGTTTCATGGACATCCATTAGGTAGTTTCAGAGGAGAAGTCGCTACATGTTTTTACTATATAACTCTATGTAAACAAAGATGGCCACTGGCAGCCATGTTTAAGGTCGAATCAAAATAATATTCGACTAGGAACAACATCATGTCATGCTGATCATTTTAGAAAAAGTCCCATATCAATATCACTTATAGTTTTCAAGAAGTAGTCGCTACAAACTTGTATTTTAAAAATCTATTTTTAGCTTTGGCGGCCATCTTGGATTTCGCATCAACATGAATTTTTGCTAGGATCAACTAGACTTCATGGGCAACATTTCTGTAAAGTTTCATGAATATCCATCCAGTAGTTTCAGAGGAGTAGTCGCTACAAATAAAAGTTTACGGACAGACAGACGGACGGACAGACGGACAGACAGACGGACGACGGACGCCGCACCACGGCATAAGCTCTGCTGATCTCTGATCAGTAGAGCTAAAAATATAAATAAAAAAATATCAAATTAAAAACTGTTACCCCCAGGGCGCGTCCAACTGTGACACCAGGGTCACCATTTGAACAAAATTGGTAGAGGACCATAAGCTGATGCTACATGTAATACATGAGAGCTCTGTGCCATGTGGTTCCAGAGAAGTTTTATTTCAGTTTATGCCTATACAAGCCTAAGTAAAACTGTGACCCCCCAAGGTGGGGCCAAATGTGACCAATGGGTCACCATTTGAACACACTTGGTAGAAGACCATAAGCTTATAGCAAATGCAAAATATTAAACCTCTGGCTCTTGCAGTTTCAGAGAAGAAGATTTTTTAAGTTTTTCCCTATACATGTCTATGTAAAACATGTGACCCTTGGGGCGGGGTCAAATGTGATCCGAGGGTCACCATTTGAACAAACTTGGTAAAGGACCATAAGCTTATAATAAATGTAAAATATCAAACCTCTGGCTCTTGTAGATTCCAAGAAGAAGATTTTTAAAAAAAGAATCCTATATAAGTCTATGTAAACTGTGACCCTCGGGGCGGGGACAAATTTGACCCTAGGGTCACTATTTGAACAAACTTAGTAGAGGACCATAAGCTGATGCTACATGTAATACATGAGAGCTCTGTGCCATGTGGTTTTAGAGAGGAAGATTTTTTTTTAGTTTTTCCCTATACAAGCCTATGTAAAACTGTGACCCCCGGGGTGCGGCCAATTGTGACCCCTGGGTCACCATTTGAACAAACTTGGTAGAGGACCACAAGCTTATAGCAAATGCAAAATATTAAACCTCTGGCTCTTGCAGTTTCTGAGAAGAAGATTTTTTAAGTTTTTCCCTATACATGTCTATGTAAAACATGTGACCCTTGGGGCGGGGCCAAATGTGACCCGAGGGTCACCATTTGAACAAACTTGGTAAAGGACCATAAGCTTATAGTAAATGCAAAATATCAAACCTCTGGCTGTTGTAGTTTCCGAGAAGAAGATTTAAAAAAAACAAACCTATATAAGTCTATGTAAAACTGACCCCCGGGGCGGGGACAAATTTGACCCCAGGGTCACCATTTGAACAAACTTAGTAGAGGACCATAAGCTGATGCTACATGTAATATATGAGAGCTTTGTGTGTTGTGGTTTCAGAGAAGAAGATATTTTAAAGTTTTTTCCTATATGTCTATATGAAAAACATGCAAAACCTCAAATACAAACTTTGGACCCCCTGGGCACAGCCATTTTTGACCCCGGGGACTTTATTTGAACAAACTTGATAGCCTAGGCGTTGGCGATCATTTTAAAAGAAAAACTGTTGAAATCTGTCCAGCTGTTCTGGAGAAGAAGATTTTTTAAGATTTCGACCATATATGGTAATGGCAGCCATCTTGGATGTAGGGCTGACCTAATTTTAACAAATCTAAAAAGCATTCACCTAAGGATCATCCATGTGAAGTTTGGTCAAAATTATCCAAGCGGTTTCTGAGGAGAAGTCGTTTGAAGAAAAGTTAACGGACGGACGGACGGACGACGGACAACACACCATCCCATAAGCTCTGCTGGCCAGTAGAGCTAAAAATGATGTATGATTCTGATTCGGTGCAAGCGTGAAAAAGATTTGAGAAAAGTTAGCTACAATGGAATGTTATAAACTTGCACCCGGACACTTTTTAAGGGTCATTTAATGAAAACTCCTTCCTGCATCAAGGAAAACACTGGGCCATCCAGTGCTCCAAGAAAATTAAAATTGGGGACTAGCCCAGGGCAAGTAGATTTCAAAAGTTCAGTTGCCCTGACTGAAAAGTCACTTGCCCTGATTTATTTTTTATTGGTTGCCCAGAAATTGTTATACCAATGAATAGTTGCCGGTACATAGCTTTTGTCGATATTGAATACTTCGCTTTTTTACTTTGTTTTATTAATAATTAATTAATAATACACCTGTGATTAGAATCAAACAATAAGGTTCTATTTTCCTTAATTTTCCTTTTATTTATCCATTGCATCATATAACAAAAACAAGAGGTCAATGACCTTGAAGCTCTACTGATTGATTTTGATTTCAGGAAGTAGTGACTACAAACTTGATTTTTGAAAATCTATTTTTAGCTGTGGCGGCCATCTTGAATGTCCGGCCGACCTGAAATTTTGCTAGGATCAATTAGACATCAAGAGCAACATTTCTGTGAAGTTTCATGAAAATCCGTCAAGTACTTTCAGAGGAGGAGTCGCTACAATTTTTCATTATATAACAAAGATGGCCACTGGCAGCCATGTTTAACGTCGAATCAAAATAATGTTCAACTCGGATAACCATCATGTCATGCTGATCATTTTAGAAAAAGTCCCATATCAATATCTCTTAAAGTTTTCAAGAAGTCGTCGCTACAATCTTATTTTTTTTAAATCTATTTTTAGCCGTGGCGGCCATCTAGATTTTCCGGCCGACCTGAAATTTTGCTAGGATCAAAAAGACATCAAGAGCAACATTCCTGTGAAGTTTTATGAAAATCTGTAAAGTAGTTTCAGAGGAGTAGTCGCTACAAGTTTTCATTATATAACTCTATGTAAACAAAGATGGCCACTGGCAGCCATGTTTAACGTCGAATCAAAACGATTTTCCACAAGGACCAACATCATGTCATGCTGATCATTTTAGAAAAAGTCCCATATCAATATCTCTTATAGTTTTCAAGAAGTAGTCGCTACAAACTTTTTTTTTTTAAATCTATTTTTAGCCGTGGCGGCCATCTTGAATTTCCGGCCGACCTGAAATTTTGCTAGGATCAATTAGACATCAAGAGCAACATTCGTGTGAAGTTTCATGAAAATCCGTCAAGTAGTTTCAGAGGAGTAGTCGCTACAAGTTTTCATTATATAACTCTATGTAAACAAAGATGGCCGCTGGCAGCCATGTTTAACGTCGAATCAAAACGATTTTCGACAAGGACCAACATCATGTCTTTAGAAAAAGTCCCATATCAATATCACTTATAGTTTTCAAAAAGTAGTCGCTACAAACTTGTATTTTGAAAATCTATCTTTAGCCATGGCGGCCATCTTGAAATTTCCGGCCGACCTGAAATTTTGCTAGGATCAATAAGACATCAAGAGCAACATTTCTGTGAAGTTTCATGAAAATCCGTCAAGTAGTTTCAGAGGAGTAGTCGCTACAAGTTTTCATTATATAACTCTATGTAAACAAAGATGGCCGCTGGCAGCCATGTTTAACGTCAAATCAAAACGATTTTCGACAAGGACAAACATCATGTCATGCTGATCATTTTAGAAAAAGTCCCATATCAATATCACTTATAGTTTTCAAGAAGTAGTCGCTACAAACTTATTTTTTAAAAATCTATTTTTAACTGTGGCAGCCATCTTGAATTTCTGGCCGATCTGAAATTTTGCTAGGATCAATAAGACATTAAGAGCAACATTCCTGTAAAGTTTCATGAAAATCCGCCAAGTAGTTTCAGAGGAGTAGTCGCTACAAGTTTTTACTATATAACTCTATGTAAACAAAGATGGCCACTGGCAGCCACGTTTAACGTCGAATCAAAACGATTTTTGATAAGGACCAACATCATGTCATGCTGATCATTTTAGAAAAAGTCCCATATCAATATCACTTATAGTTTTCAAGAAGTAGTCGCTACAAACTTGTATTTTGAAAATTTATTTTTAGCCGTGGCGGCCATCTTGAATTTCCGGCCGACCTGAAATTTTGCTAGGATCATTAAGACATCAAGAGCAACATTCCTGTGAAGTTTCATGAAAATCCGTCAGGTAGTTTCAGAGGAGTAGTCGCTACAAGTTTTCATTATATAACTCTATGTAAACAAAGATGGCCGCTGGCAGCCATGTTTAACGTCAAATCAAAACGATTTTCGACAAGGACCAACATCATGTCATGCTGATCATTTTAGAAAAAGTCCCATATCAATATCACTTATAGTTTTCAAGAAGTAGTCGCTACAAACTTGAATTTAAAAAATCTATTTTTAGCTTTGGCGGCCATCTTGGATTTCACATCAACATGAATTTTTGCTAGGATCAACTAGACTTCATGGGCAACATTTCTGTAAAGTTTTATGAATATCCATCCAGTAGTTTCAGAGGAGTAGTCGCTACAAATAAAAGTTAACGGACAGACGGACGGACAGACAGACGGACGGACGGACGGACGACGGACGCCGCACCACGGCATAAGCTCTGCTGATCTCTGATCAGTAGAGCTAACAATACCATTTTCTTTTACATTTTTTAGGATCGCGCCGCAAATCACATAAAAGCCGTACTGGATCCCGCAAATTAAACCATCCAAAAACAGGTGCGCGTTCCCGGTGTTATTTAGCAGCTTGCATTTGTGAATAAGCGTTCGTTGTAAAGTGTTTTTACGGACTTGCTAAAAATAGAAAATACAGCAATTCATTGAAAAATTAGAATATAAAATTGAAATCACCGTTCAAACAGTTAATATTCGAGTGATCTTACTTCTTCTACATGTCAAACGTGACAAATTCGTATGACCACTGGATGTTAATATGAAAGCTGTAATGCGCTTGGTACAAATCATGTAATCAACCAATGAAATGCACGCTTTCAAATTGATGCATTTTAATCAAGGGAGAGAACCCTTGTTAAAAAAATAACATTGTGGCTTCAAATTACACGCGATTTAAGATGATTTCTGGCTGAATTTTAGTTTGCAAAGTTTGACTGTCCTGAGATTTTTTTGACTAGCCCGACGGGCAACCATTTTTGAAAGAGAGACTAGCCCGGATTCAGATTGGACTAGCCCCGGGCGTCGGGCTATCCTATTCTTGGAGCACTGCCATCCTTAAACAAGAGCACCGCCTGTGGGTGCCTGACGCTCATCTCTTCGTGTACCTTAACCAAAATTCTATTCTCAAAAAGGGGCATAACTGTTGCAAGATGCACAAAAGTTATGAAACTTGACTTGCTGGTCGATGTTATGATGGAGAGCAACTATGCAAAGTTTCAAAGCTGTAATAGTTACTAAACAAAGTGGACATTAACGCAAAACGTAAGCAAAATTCCAAGTTCAAAGGGGCATAACTTTTGCAAAATGCAAAAAAGAGTTATGAAACTTGATTTTCTGTGTGATGTTAGGATGTAGAACAACTATGCAAAGTTTCAAAGCTGTAACTGTAATAGTTATTGATAAAAGTGGACCTTAACGCAAAACCTAACCAAAATTCTAAGTTCAAAAGGGGCATAACTTTTGCAAAATTTGCAAAATGCAAAAAAGAGTTATGAAGCTTGGTTTTCTGTGTGATGTTATGATATAGAACAAATTCACAAAGTTTCAAAGCTGTAGCTCTAATAGTTACTGAAAAAAGTGGACCTTAATGCCAAACTTAACCAAAGTTTTAAAAGGGGCATAACTTTTGCAAAATGCAAGACAGAGTTATGAAACTTGGTTTGCTGTGTGATTTTAAGATGTAGAACAACTATGCAAAGTTTCAAAGCTGTAGCTGTAAGAGTTACTGAAAAAATTGGATCTTAATGCAAAACTCAACCAAGATTCACGCAGACGACAACGATGCAGACGCCGATGCTGATCCAGTCATGACTTTAACTCATCTTCACCTCGTTTTTCAAAAACAGATGAGCTAAAAATAATTTGTTTGCTGTTTCCCGACCCAGGATTTTATAAAAAGGGTAGGTAGGTAGGTATGTAAAAAAAATTTTTTTGACAAGGACAGCAAACACCTTAAGAAATGAAAGAAAAATATACTGAAGATAGCAACAAAAACAAGAGGTCAATGACCTTGAAGCTCTACTGATTGATTTTGATTTCAGGAAGTAGTCGCTACAAACTGGTTTTTTGAAAATCTATTTTTAGCCGTGGTGGCCATCTTGAATTTCCGGCCGACCTGAAATTTTGCTAGGATCAATTAGACATCAAGAGCAACATTCCTGTGAAGTTTTATGAAAATCCGTCAAGTAGTTTCAGAGGAGTAGTCGCTACAAGTTTTCATAATATAACTCTATGTAAACAAACATGGCCATTGGCAGCCATGTTTAACGTCGAATCAAAATAATGTTCGACTTGAATAACCATCATGTCATGCTGATCATTTTAGAAAAAGTCCCATATCAATATCACTTATAGTTTTCAAGAAGTAGTCGCTACAAAGTTGTATTTTGAAAATCTATTTTTAGCCATGGCGGCCATCTTGAATTTCCGGCCGACCTGAAATTTTGCTAGGATCAATTAGACATCAAGAGCAACATTCCTGTGAAGTTTTATGAACATCCGTCAAGTAGTTTCAGAGGAGTAGTCGCTACAAGTTTTCATTATATAACTCTATGTAAACAAACATGGCCACTGGCAGCCATGTTTAACGTCGAATCAAAATAATGTTCGACTTGAATAACCATCATGTCATGCTGATCATTTTAGAAAAAGTCCCATATCAATATCACTTATAGTTTTCAAGAAGTAGTCGCTACAAACTTGTATTTTGAAAATCTATTTTTAGCCATGGCGGCCATCTTGAATTTCCGGCCGATCTGAAATTTTGCTAGGATCAATTAGACATCAAGAGCAACATTTCTGTGAAGTTTCATGAAAATCCGTCAAGTAGTTTCAGAGGAGTAGTCGCTACAAGTTTTCATTATATAACTCTATGTAAACTAAGATGGCCACTGGCAGCCATGTTAAATGTCGAATCAAAATAATGTTCAACTCGGATAACCATCATGTCATGCTGATCATTTAAGAAGAAGTCCCATATCAATATCACTTATAGTTTTCAAGAAGTAGTCGCTACAAACTTATTTTTTAAAAATTTATTTTTAGCCGTGGCGGCCATCTTGAATTTCCGGCCGGCCTGAAATTTTGCTAGGATCATTTAGACATCAAGAGCAACATTCCTGTGAAGTTTCATGAAAATCCGTCAAGTAGTTTCAGAGGAGTAGTCGCAACAAGTTTTCATTATATAACTCTATGTAAACAAAGATGGCTGCTGGCAGCCATGTTTAACGTCAAATCAAAACGATTTTCGACAAGGACCAACATCATGTCATGCTGATCATTTTAGAAAAAGTCCCATATCAATATCACTTATAGTTTTCAAGAAGTAGTCGCTACAAACTTGAATTTAAAAAATCTATTTTTAGCTTTGGCGGCCATCTTGGATTTCACATCAACATGAATTTTTGCTAGGATCAACTAGACTTCAATGGGCAACATTTCTGTAAAGTTTTATGAATATCCATCCAGTAGTTTCAGAGGAGTAGTCGCTACACAAATAAAAGTTAACGGACAGACGGACGGACAGACGGACGACGGACGCCGGACGCCGCACCACGGCATAAGCTCTGCTGATCTCTGATCAGTAGAGCTAAAAACTATGTTAAAGAATTGCTATAAGGGCCCTTTTTCGTGAGTAGGTAGGGAAACAGCAAACCAACAATGTTTTATGGTTGGCCGTATGGAAGTTAATAAATGTGTTAAGATTCATTGAATTCCTTTAAGCAGTTTCTGAGAAGTGAGCTTAATGAAAAAGCCGACGCCGATGCCGGTGCAATAGCACTCTTTGAATTAAATATTTTTGTGTCACTAGCCCGAATTCTTATATACGCAATGAAAACCCGTACATTTCCTTTAGCCTGACTACATAAATTAAAAAAATTCACTAGCCCGAATGACGGTTTACTGGCCCCGGGCTTCGAAGACTGCAATAGGAAACCTTGTCTTTTCTTTGAAAAGTTGAGCTGAAACCTGAAAAAGTTTGCATGTATAAGAACAAGGTTCTATCATCAGTATACTTAGATATTTTCACTTTTCATGTGCTCGTTTTCACGCATGCAGCTGATGGCTTAAACCTACTGACTATATTTAAATTATTTCAACATCAAAAGCACAAGTATAACCCTGATCTAGAGAAATACATGAATAAGTTCTAACTTGTGTTTATATTAGGTTCCATGATGCCAGGTAACACATCTTTTATTGAGGTAATTATGTGAAGCACCCTAGGTTATCTTGTTAATCAACATCCTGAGTAGACTGGTACACAACTCTCCAAGTGCACAGCAGTAAACCAGTCAGATTTAATACAGGTGTGCTCATCTCACAGCAGTGTAAATAAAATAGATACCTGTTTGCACACAGCCATGTAGCTTTAGGTTACATTGCACCATTGATTTTCCTTCTTCGTTTTATATAGGACGAATGTATGTCAAGAGACAAAAAATGCGCATTTGGAAAATTTTAAAACACATATCAATCAAACGATTGAGCATCCGCCAATACAAGGACGCAATAAAAACAGGGGGTCATGTATCATGTAAGGAAAAGCCAATCTGTTGGATGATGCCACATGCCACAGACAGATTTACCCCATTTCTACTTTCACTTTACAGTCTATGTTAATTCTAATTAAATATCTCAAACAAACACTAATAAATGTTCCCAATAGGTAATAATAACAAAAAGCAATCAAAAGTGTGCATTTTATATCACTAGTAAGGCAGTTTTTAAACGTTTTTTATTAGGCGCTATTTGACTATACACCAGGAAGCACAAGCGCAATGGTGTAATTACGCCTTTATAAAACGCAAGATACTAACACAATTATGAATGGAAAACTGGCAGAATATTTATGTTTTGGCAGAAATTGCCAAAATACTGTATAAGCTCAAGTTATTGAAAGATACTTGGGGGAATTTGATATGTGAGGACTGGGAAATAAATTTCTACATGTACTTGGGACATAAAATGGGGATTTCTTTTCTTCTTAAATAATCACTGCCTGGAAACAGCACCCTTCCTCTGACTCATAAAAGTATTTGATAATAATCTAGGCTATGTTTAACACTGTAACAGAAAGCTGTCTAAAGGTGTCCTTAATATTTGACTGTATTTCTTACGCGAGATTTTGGCCCGGGAAAAGTACAAAATCAAAATACTTGACTGATGAAAGGCAAACACAGACGAAAGATGAATGAAGAGACCAACATTTTAGAAATAAGCTCAACATTTAAGAAATAAGCTCAACATTATAGATATAAGCTCAACATTTTAGATATAAGCTCAACATTTTAGATATAAGCTCAACATTTTAGAAATAAGCTCAACATTTTAGACATAAGCTCAACATTTTAGATATAAGCTCAACATTTTAGACATAAGCTCAATATTTTAGATATAAGCTCAACATTTTAGAAATAAGCTCAACATTTTAGAAATAAGCTCAACATTTTAGAAATAAGCTCAACATTTTAGATATAGGCTCAACATTTTAGAAATAAGCTCAGTATTTTAGATATAAGCTCAACATTTTAGAAATAAGCTCAACATTTTAGAAATAAGACAAAAGCAAAATGGTAGAAGTGACTAGAGTTATAATAAGGTCAAAGTCCTATGTCAGATATTGAGGTTTACATTGTACTACACTGTGCATGGTTACAATTAATAAGATTCAAGTTTATTTATTCTACAGAGAGTTTAATGCAAACAGGAAAGACAACAAATGACATCAATTTAGGGACTTCGAGAAATATGAAGGTGAGGACTCGCTCAGGAACACCTATCGCTGAGTATCACATGGATGTGTCTGTTGAAAACATTATCTCCGTACATGTAATCTCAGGCATAACAATATTCCAGTAACATCTGTCAGCAGACAATGTTTCAGTCATTAAAACACAATCAGGCTGCATGTAAACTTGCAATCAGTTAACCAGCTTTCAGTTAGCTTGCATTCAAGACTGAAATCCTGGCATTATTTTTCTGGTAATAATTTCAGAGCTGAGATAAGCCGAGTTTTTAAGTATTTTACTCGCACTTTTTAAAAAAGCCCGAAACACCCTCATTTTTTTAAAATTGTAAGTATAATCATTACTCACACCTTACTGGGCATGTTTCAGATAATGTGTAATAAATACGTCCGTCATGCAGAGGTCCGCTATATTTTTTTACTTTTGTTAAATAAAAAGTTTAAAGTGACCAAAAACATTGTTGTTATTTGTTTTAACAAAATAAACAATTTTACACAAATATAATATGTCATATTATATTTGAATTTAACATTTTTTTATGTGAAATGTCAATGTTTTTTTGGCGGCCATTTTGTGACATTTCAGACCTAATTACTTTCCTGTGCCTCCTTGCAAGAAATGTATGAAGAAAAATTAAGATAAAAATGCATTACATCCGTTACGGTTTCGGTAAAAAAAATGGCAACATTAAACTCAATATTCACTTAGTTGAAAGAAAAAAAAGTCTAAACAATTTGTAAATCAAACAATTTATTATTTCACTTCCATTTAAAACAATATAATTAGTTTTAAAAGTTTCTTTTATTTTAGAATTAAATAGAATTTTACACACGTGCAGTTTCGGTCAAATTCATAAGTACCAACCATCCGCCAAATTTAACGTTGCGAACGCATCTATATACGAATGAAAAGTCGCAGATTTAGCCCAGACAAATTTCAGTGTCGGTCAACTTTTTACCGAAATAACGTGCGTTATAGTTGAATTGCAATTAATAATTTAATGCATTATTGTACAGAACATGATCCTCATTCACTCCAGATTTAATTTTTCAAAAACGTTAAGTCTCCGCAAAAAATACCAAAGTTTAGATGAGAACACGCGGACAAAATGATTGAGATAGGTTCGTCAGTAAGTTTGACGGCAGTCCATTCGAGGTTTGAACACGCATTGTCACGACCAAACACTGACAATATAAACTTTGCAATATTATAGATTAATTCCACTTTAAAGTTGAAGGAATTTTAAATTGCATCTATTTGAATCTGTTGCCGATCGTCACAAATTATATTATTCCGGAAATAAAAGATTGTTAAACATGTTGATATCAGAATATAATACATGTTGTGTATTAGAATATAAATATTCAACTTCTCGTTGTTATATTGTATGTCTGTCTGACCTAAAATGCATGTAAATACTAGTGTAAGCACATTGTCCTCTGCCCAGATATGATGAAATGGCATGTATTACTCGTGTAACCACATTGTCCTCTGCCCAGATATGATGAAATGGCATGTATTACTAGTCTAACCACATTGTCCTCTGCCCAGATATGAAATGGCATGTATTACTAGTGTAACCACATTATCCTCTGCCCAGATATGATGAAATGGCATGTATTACTAGTGTCACCACATTATCCTCTGCCCAGATATGAAATGGCATGTATTACTAGTGTAACCACATTGTCCTCTGCCCAGATATGATGAAATGGCATGTATTACTCGTGTAACCACATTGTCCTCTGCCCAGATATGATGAAATGGCATGTATTACTAGTCTAACCACATTGTCCTCTGCCCAGATATGAAATGGCATGTATTACTAGTGTAACCACATTATCCTCTGCCCAGATATGATGAAATGGCATGTATTACTAGTGTAACCACATTGTCCTCTGCCCAGATAAGATGAAATGGCATTTATTACTAGTGTAACCACATTATCCTCTGCCCAGATATGATGAAATGGCATGTATTACTAGTATAACCACATTATCCTCTGCCCAGATATGATGAAATGGCATGTATTACTAGTGTAACCACATTGTCCTCTGCCAAGATATGATGAAATGGCATGTATTACTAGTATAACCACATTATCCTCTGCCCAGATATGAAATGGCATGTATTACTAGTGTAACCACATTGTCCTCTGCCCAGATATGATGAAATGGCATGTATTACTAGTATAACCACATTATCCTCTGCCCAGATATGAAATGGCATGTATTACTAGTGTGACCACATTGTCCTCTGCCCAGATATGATGAAATGGCATGTATTACTAGTGTAACCACATTGTCCTCTGCCCAGATATGAAATGGCATGTATTACTAGTGTAACCACATTGTCCTCTGCCCAGATATGATGAAATGGCATGTATAACTAGTGTAACCACATTATCCTCTGCCCAGATATGAAATGGCATGTATTACTAGTGTAACCACATTGTCCTCTGCCCAGATATGATGAAATGGCATGTATTACTAGTATAACCACATTATCCTCTGCCCAGATATGAAATGGCATGTATTACTAGTGTAACCACATTATCCTCTGCCCAGATATGAAATGGCATGTATTACTAGTGTAACCACATTTTCCTCTGCCAAGATATGATGAAATGGCATGTATTACTAGTGTAACCACATTGTCCTCTGCCCAGATATGATGAAATGGCATGTATTACTAGTCTAACCACATTGTCCTCTGCCCAGATATGATGAAATGGCATGTATTACTAGTCTAACCACATTGTCCTCTGCCCAGATATGATGAAATGGCATGTATTACTAGTATAACCATATTATCCTCTGCCCAGATATGAAATGGCATGTATTACTAGTATAACCACATTATCCTCTACCCAGATATGATGAAATGGCATGTATTACTAGTGTAACTACATTGTCCTCTCACCAGATATATACACTCAAGTGATATGAAAACGCAACACGGGAATTTCCGCTATATATTGTATGTACAATATGCTGCTTTTAATCGAATGGTACATGGCTACGTAAGACCTTTCCTTTTGGAAAAAATACTAAAACAACAAATAGTATTCCTTCAATGTTTCATTATTCACAGAGTACGCGTTTGGCTCAATCATGTGAACAAACTTAGGATGCAACATTTTGCAAACTATTTACGTTAAATACAGTACTAACTAGCTCAATTTTTCAAAGAGCTACTTCAACATTTATGTAGTTCTTGTTACAAAGTGTAGTGTGATTAAAACGTCTACAACATCACAGTTGTGTCCTTTCTCTAGTTAACTGCAACTTTCTTTTTCTTTTTAAAAAACATCTTGGGATTTCTTTGGAATATTATGTGCAATTAAGTGTGCAGTATATACAATATATAGCGGAAATTCCCGTGTTGCGTTTTCATATCACTTGAGTGTAGAGGATCTTACATGAGTGACTATGAATTATTGATTTTAATAAACGAGTTGGATAAAATGATAGGATACGAGGCTCTGCCGAATATCCTATCTTTTTATCCAACAAGTTTATTAAACTCAATAATACACAGTCACGAATGTAAGATTCTGTTTATCACATAACGCACATACGGCGTGATAGTTTCACTTTAATGTTGTCAATTTACCTTATATACGGCGGCAAATTTGTAAGAGAAATGATGTCGTTTTGTTGTTTCCATGACGTCGCTACATTACGGGGCTGTAAATGCGTCAGCCCTACAAATAACGCGACACTTTAAACCAAATTAAACGTTACTAACATAACATTTATGAAGTAAAATTTCAAATAATGGTAAATAGTTAAGGTGTCTCAAAGTATTGTGTGATATACCATGCAAACATTTGGGATTAAATGTTTTACTGTATACAAATTAACACATTGATTCTTCTGTATATGTTTAAAAAATAAACATTCTTGAAAAGCCAGTGTCTGAGAATTTTACAATGTTATCAATTATTAGTGCTGTTCCGATTAAATAATCAATTTGGTCAGTCAGTTAAGCCTGTTTTCCGATTAATCGATTACAATTTTTGATGATCGAGTTTATTTGGGTGTTACAAAATTATAACTTATTTCATTCTCTTGCACCAAAATGTAGAAGAGAATAAAATAAGTTTTGCAACAAGTAATCATACATGTATATCTCTAAAGTTACGGGTATCACAATTTATATTTAAAATAAATGCACGGCCAGTTTCATTCAATTGCTTGATCACCAGAACATACTTGAAATGAGTTTATTTTCTTCATTATAGTCTGAAACAGACGGACACTTGTGTCTTATATGGAAGCCATGTTTAATCGATGAATGATCGATCATCGGTTGATTGAACATTCTGATGATCGATCATGGAATTTTAACCGATGCCCAACACTCAATTATACTCACTTTTTGTGAAACATGTATATATATATATATAAATATTACTTTTAGTTTCTGTCAAACTAGAACTATCACTGAAGGTGCTGAATATCCCTGATTAAATTCTAAGTCGAACAAAGGGCGATAATTCTGTAATAAACAATGGGTAATATAGATGGACATGAGGTTATTATGTGTATATGAAGTTATGTGCTACGGGTCGCGACGGTGCCTTATGGGCAGGGTGATTCCTATATATATAGCTCCCACTTCACTTTGTGAAACTGGGAGCAGAAATATATTTCTGACTGCCTAGTTTTGAATGACAGGTGTATTATGTGTTCAGATACGCACACTGAATTAACTTGCCAAGAATCTTTCATAGCTGTCATATAAAATGCAATAGTTTCAATTTGGCACTTTGTCAGAAGTTTCAAGTGACTTTGAAAATAGGTCTTCAAAACAATCTCCAATCTGCATATCCATGGAATAGAATTTTTACATCAAGATTAGTAAGTGATAAGTAAAATCTTAAAATATATTTTCAAGAACTGGCTGAAACAACTGTGGTGGATAACTGATTAACCTACATGGTAACAAGTTTAGAAAGACAGGTGCGTAGCTGCTTATAGGCAGATGCGTACGAACATTTGGACAAGACAAAGATAACTATAGAACTTGAAGGTGATGAATACCCCTGCTTTATTTCTAAGTTAAACAAAGGGCCATAATTCTGTAATAAATTAGGCAATCAACAATGGGTGATGTAGAGGCACATAAGGTCATCAGTTGTTAAGCATATATGAAGTTTGGGAACAACCTATTCAAAACCGTTTGAGGTATGCAAGTAACAAAATGTTACGCGATGGGATAACTTTGTAAAAGCAGGGGTATAAAAAGGCATTTCAAAGCAATTTGATTTGGTAGTATTGTGTATGTCGAAAAATCATTACGTGGTCTGAGTATTAACTAAAACCTTAATTTCGGCTTAAAAAGTTTGCATATTGTAAAATTAAAACATTAATAAGTAATTTTGAACAGGTTATCACATTTTTTCAGTAAAACATGTTTTTAAACATATTTTATTGTCAAAATATCCGTTATAAATTTCCCATCGCTTAATGCAATTAATGCGGGACCACGTAATGTGGTCTAGCTACGCACCTGAAAGAGAATGTTTGTCTGATATATCTGTCAAAATTAACCTTAGCTGGCTTAGACCAGCCACCAGTCCTTCTAAGCTTAAACTGTCAGTAGTTTCTTATTTATCCAATAGTCTTAAAGTCTTATTTTATATATGCAAGTCAATATGAAAAAATTCTCTAATTTTTAGATATATGAAAATATTTGGCTCCAATGTTTCCAATTTGGCTCTATTTTTTTTCATTTGGCGAAAGAAGTTGCGCAAAGAAAACAAGAGGTCAATGACCTTGAAGCTCTACTGATTGATTTTGATTTCAGGAAGTAGTCGCTACAGACTTGTTTTTTGAAAAATTATTTTTAGCCGTGGCGGCCATCTTGAATTTCCGGCCGACCTGAAATTTTGCTAGGATCAATTAGACATCAAGAGCAACATTCCTGTGAAGTTTCATGAAAATCCGTCAAGTAGTTTCACAGTAATAGTCGCTACAAGTTTTCATCATATAACTCTATGTAAACAAAGATGGCCGCTGACAGCCATGTTTAACGTCGAATCAAAATAATGTTTGACTCTGATAACCATCATGTCATGCTGATCATTTTACAAAAAGTCCCATATCAATATCACTTATAGTTTTCAAGACGTAGTCGCTACAAACTTCTTTTTTAAAAAATCTAATTTTAGCTGTGGCGGCCATCTTGAATTTCTGGCCAATCTGAAATTTTGCTAGGATCAATTAAACATTAAGAGCAACATTCCTGTAAAGTGTCATGAAAATCTGCAAAGTAGTTTCAAAGGATTAGTCGCTACAAGTTTTTACTATATAACTCTATGTAAACAAAGATGGCCGCTGGCAGCCATGTTTAACGTTGAATCAAAACAATTTTTGACAAGGACCAACATCATGTCATGCTGATCATTTTACAAAAAGTCCAATATTATTATCACTTATAGTTTTCAAGTAGTAGTCGCTACAAACTTGTATTTTGAAAATCTATTTTTAGCCATGGCAGCCATCTTGAACTTCTGGGCGACCTGAAATTTCGCTAGGATCAATTACACATCAAGAGCAACATTCCTGTGAAGTTTCATGAAAATCCGTTAAGTAGTTTCAGAGGAGTAGTCGCTACAAGTTTTTACTATATAACTGTATGTAAACAAAGATGGCTGCTGGCAGCCATGTTTAACGTTGAATCAAAACGATTTTTGACAAGGACCAACACCATATCATGATGATCATTTTAGAAAAAGTCCCATATCAATATCACTTATAGTTTTCAAGAAGTAGTCGCTACAAACTTGTATTTTGAAAATTTATTTTTTGCCGTGGCGGCCATCTTGAATTTCCGGCCGACCTGAAATTTTGCTAGGATCAATTAGACATCAAGAGCAACATTTCTGTGAAGTTTCATGAAAATCCGTCAAGTAGTTTCAGAGGAGTAGTCGCTACAAGTTTTCATTATATAACTCTATGTAAACAAAGATGGCCGCTGGCAGCCATGTTTAACGTCGAATCAAAACGATTTTCGACAAGGACCAACATCATGTCATGCTGATCATTTTAGAAAAAGTCCCATATCAATATCACTTATAGTTTTCATGAAGAAGTCGCTACAAACTTGTTTTTTAAAAACCTATTTTTAGATCTGGCGGCCATCTTGGATTTCACATCAACATGAATTTTTGCTAGGATCAACTAGACTTCATGGGCAACATTTCTGTAAAGTTTCTTGAAAATCCATTCAGTAGTTTCAGAGGAGTAGTCGCTACAAAAAAAAGTTTACGGACAGACAGACGGACGGACAGACGGACGGACGACGGACGCCGCACCACGGCATAAGCTCTGCTGATCTCTGATCAGTAGAGCTAAAAATAGCCAGTGCAAGCCTGTCAATGCTCAGAATGTAAATGATATGCAAGAAAAAGAATCAATCATGGGTATCCGGTCAAATTCCTGGATATAACTGTTTTAATTGGAACCGAGGCTATACCTCAGTTCCGATAAAAACAATTATACCTCGTTTTGCAATTTCCGATATTCACTGGATACCCATGAAAGATTTTTATAGTCCCTGTTGGGGCCAGCTATTAACTTTTGGTATGCGGTGCATGATTGATGACATTGATCTATAGACCCCAAAATCAATACGAGTCCTCCTCTCACCAAGGACAGTCCACCTGTGAAGTTTCATGAGTGGTAAAAGGATTGAAGATCATTTGGATTAATAAACTTCGTAAAACAAACGTTAATATTGCCAGGTGATAGTTTTTTAAGCCATTTATCAATAAGCACTGCCATAAAGGACTGCTTAGAGTGAGTTTAACCCTTAACACGCTACATATATATAATGGACTGTTCTTTCTTTGAATTAAGACCATTCCATTTATGTGCAAAGAAGTGTTTTGGGGGAAATGACTGATCAGCAGTCAGACATTGTAAACCCTGATCAGCTTACTCGCAAGCTGATCTGGGTTTACAATGGATGAAAAGGTTATAATAGTCGTGCTTAGTGGGTTAAGGGTTAAAGGGGTTGATGCACCATTTTCAAAGTTTATTTTAAAGGGCTCTGATTTGTTTGTTTGTTTGTATGGTGTTTTACGTCATTTTCAACACATGTAAGGTTATATATGACGGTCGATTTTTTTGTGGTGGAGGCAGACCACCCACTTTTCCTGGGTAGAACCAGTACTGTACACCACCCGCCATCCGTAAGAATCGACACTTCCTCACATACAAGTCGAGCAGCTCCCAGTGGGGATTCGAACCCGCAGCGGTGAGAGGCGAAGGTTTACAACGCAACGTCGTTAACCATTCGGCCACGGAGACGCTAAAAAGGGCTCTGAAAAACTTGAAAAAAGCTGAAAGAATTATCTCAATGACATGAAAAAAATAAAGGAGATATGACCTATTGAAAAATTGAAAAGAAACATAAACGGAGGCGGCCATTTTGGAACGATGACATCATCGCGCCTTTTTACCATATATGGCATATTGACAAAATGCATTTTAAAGCAAAGAAAATCACTGCCAATGAAATATAAGCATACAATGTATACAGTTGTTTACATCAGTATATTTAGTTTTAATCACTTTGCAGTGATTTTCTTTGCTTTAAAATATATTTTGTCAATATGCCATTTATGGTAAAAAGGCACGATGATGTCATTGTTCCAAGATGGCTGCCTCCATTTATGTTCTTTGCAAATTTTCAATAAATTCTTTCAGTTTTTTTCAAGTTTTTCAGAGCCGTTTTAAATAAATCGTGTTTGAAAATATTGCATCAACCCCTTTAAAGTACTTAATTATGATGATCAGGATTTTTCTTCCAGCTGTTAACAACCAAAATAAATTACAATGAATATGTAAAATAACATACCCGAAGGAGGTATTTCCTTAATATGGTTACGCGTCAGCATTTTAAACTAAATCAAGGACCATAACTCCACTGTTACTGGTCCGATCTGGCTAGTTTTCAAACTTGTCCGAGTGTTCATTGCTATTAACAATCTGGTACAGTTTGGTAAAGATCGGATGAAAATGAAGGCTCTATCGTCTTAATGAGGCAAAATATAGCATTTTCAACTAAATCAAGCTGTCTGGCTGGTTTTCAAACTTGTCCGAGCTTTCATTTGATATTAACAATCTGGCAAAGTTTGGTAAAGATCGGATGAAAAATGAAGGCCCAATGGTCTTAACGAAATCAAAAGTTAATGGCGGACAACTCAGTATCCCATAGCTACATGCTACATCTAATCACATACACACCTCGATTTAAATAAAATTTGAGTTATCCTTTGTACAACAGTTTTGCAATAAAATACATAAATGACATACCTCATCATTATTTGAGCCCTTGAAGTTATGTAGAGACTTCACCCTCTTGGGGGGCTGTCCGGGCTCCCCCATCTTCTGTAGCCCAGGCGGTTTGGGGGGTAGGTCTGGCTTGCTGGTAGCTTGAGGAGGTGGGGTAGATGTGGGTATTACAGAGGCGGTAGCTGTGGCGGTGGCTGTGATGCGACCAGGGAAGAGGTTACCTATCGGTTCATAGTCATTCTCTACGACTCGTGGTGGGTCCTCTAACGATTTACCTAGAAATGCACAAACAAAACATAGTCATTCTCTATCATTCTGGGTGGGTCCTCTAACGATTTATTTAGAAATGAACAAACAAAACATAGTCATTCTCTATGACTCGATGCGGGTCCTCTAGTGAATTACCTAGAAATGCACAAACAAAACATAGTCATTCTCTATCACTCTGGGTGGGTCCTCTTACGATTACCTAGAAATTCACAAACAAAACATAGTCATTCTCTATCACTCTGGGTGGGTCCTCTTACAATTACCTAGAAATTCACAAATAAAATATAGTCATTCGCAATGACTCGTAGCGGGTCCTCTAACAATTTACATAAAATTCACAAAGAAATTATAGTCATTCTCTGTGACACTCGGCGGGTCCTCTAACAATTTACCTAGAAATTCACAAAAACAATCACAGAAGTACCATACTTCGCCTAATAGTAGCGTCCGGGCGATATGCAAAATGCCAAGGAGGTACATGTACTCTTATAAATGTACAAAAAATAAAAAAAATGATTTAATTTTGTTTTAGTAGTTGTTAACATAGTAAGGCCAAAAAATAAATACCTGTGTTTCCAGTGGCCCGACCGACCCTATTTTTAAGGGGCCGACCTTAAAACTTTAAAAAAATAATTGGTCTGAACAATGATTTATCACAATATATCGAGGTAAACTGACACCACAGAGAAACTTTCAGTTGTATCATCAACTTGTATTGGGTTTATGAGATAAATACACGTAGAACCTCACAATACCTTGCTCCAAAAAACAAAAAACAAAAAAAAAACAGAAAATGCCTACCTACCTACCCTATTTTTTCAGAGCATACAATAGGAAACTCACCTATTTTTGTTTCTGGCCTTAAGGTTAAAAGAAAAAAGCGTCAAGACTCAATGAGTGATGTATATGGTTAAAACAGCTTGATACACATGTCCGAATTCTATCTGTTAAATATCATACTTTTTTCTTCTCGATTCTACATGTATGTAAATCATAGCATTGTTTAATGAATCAACTGTTATGCAACAACAAACACATAACATAAACTGTGTTGAAGTAATCCTACCATCACGAAATATAACGTAACATCTTTATTGCAAGCTTACATTATTGCAGGACCATCAAAAGTCTTGTGTAAGAGGTATAATAATGGTGTATCATTATCTTAATTCAATTTACATTTCTCTACAATTGGCACCATGTGTTTCCTCTAACAGAGGGGGGATTTTCCACTTAATTTAACATTTCAGAGCCATCTGACAGGAAGGTAACAGCAGACTAGCTTGTCTGAACACAGAATTACAGACTATCCCATTTTGTTATTTACTGCGTGGGTGTAGGGCGGTGGGGAGTGTTGGGGGGGGGGTTGTGGGGGAGGGGCAGGACACGGGTTTTTATTTTGATAATAGAAAGAAGGATCGAGAGAAGTTTTTTGTTTGAATGGTGTTTTATGTCATTTAAGCACATTTTAGGCCACACGACGGTCATTTTTTTGTGGTAGAGGCAGACCACCCACTTTTTCCTGGGGAGAACCAGTACTATATATGGTAATAATACCTCCCACCGTCTGTAAGAATCAACACTTTCTCACTTATAAGCTGATCTCCCTCCCAGTGGATTCGAAACAGAGAAAAAGAGACAGTGTAATAGTATATATGTAGATATAATAAACAAAGCCAGAATCTCATTGATATTTGCATATACAATACGGAATTTGCATTTTAATGTATATTGGACTCTGCTCTCATGTGAGGGGAGTAATGGTCATAGGGGGTCAACATGCATTTTTATTCCTTCCTGTAACTAAACTCCAATATCCGTAGAAGTAGAGTGTTCATATTTAGCACAGTGTTTTTTTAGGATTGATGATAACGAAGCTTTCAAATCCAGGATCTGACCCCTGGAGCCCGAGGTCAAGGTCAAAATCACCAAAATGAACATTACAGCCAGTTTTCAATCTTGTTAATGCAAATTCTTTGAATTTCTTATTGTTTCCTTGTAATATGAACTCCTTCTAAGGGTGTTCATATTCGACAGGGCTCAAATTTAAGCTGGCATACTGGTAAAATGCAAGTGACATTTTCAGAATGCCAGTCAACTTTTTAAAATAATAATAATAATAATAGTCTTTATTTACAGAGGGTAACACATTTAGTTAATAACTAATCCATGAGGCCCTCGTTTTTCAAGTACTGACAAAAATTTGCAAGTGCATCAAAATGCCTTACATGTTTAATTTAGAATACCATGTCTGCCTTTTTTTTTTTTTTAAAAACATGTGCTGTAATATCAATGGTGTTTTAATATATTTAAGTTTTCCTGATATGTCTTTGTATTTGTATGACACAATGGAATCTAACATGTTTGCTAATGATGAATCATCTTGTGCTTTTTACTTATTTGTTACATATTTGTACTTACTCACACACACAACCGTAGAAATTGCAAGTAACTTTTTCGTTTTGCCAGTTACAAAAAATGTTACTGGCAAAATGTTGCCAGTCCAAACTGTCGCTAAATTTGAGCCCCATTTGACACAGTGGTTGCCATAAAGTGTACATGCATGGCAGCGACGTGCAAATATCTCTAGCTTAATTTATGGTTAAAAAATTAAAAACTCAAATTATTAATTTATCTTTTATTTTAGCATATAAAAATTATGCAAGTAGGTCATTAGGTGTGTCCCTTTAAGATTCTGTGATACATGTATACGTTTATACCAGCATCCTGCAATGCCAGGGATGGAGCACCTGATAAACCATATCTACCTTATCCATGTTATCTAGATGGAAATCTTTCTACTGATAAAGCTACACAGATAAAACATGAATTACAAGTGAGGGGTGCTTATTAGAGCAAAGACATGACAGGAGCAGTGCCTCTTATATTAACATGTACATGTATATATTCTACAGGTTAGCAAATCTCGAATTAACTGATTTAATAACAATGTTAATTACAGACATTAAACAACACTCGTGTTCGCTTATTGATCTAACTGAACAAATCTGGTAGGAATTTGATGACGCGACTTTATTTATATGAAGTAGTCAGATTGGATCATATTTTTATTTGATCGACAGCAATGTAAATCCCACGAGATATTCGTTCCTTACATACTTAGTAGTTAATTTTAATGTCATTAACACATGCCGTAGCAGAGACCAGACGTGACCTATATTTCATCCAAAGTAGGTCACAGCGACCCGAAATTGGAGTTTGGTAAAAATTCTATAAGTAATAAAGAAGAAATAAATAAATGGTAAAAATTCTGTAAGTAATAAAGAAAAATAAATAAAATGAAAGTCAGATGGACGGACTAACGAACAAACAAACGACCTGACACACAAGCTCTAGGCTTATGTACATACATCAGACTCGACTCACTTATCATAAAGGTAGAAACTAGGCACGCTGCGTGAGCTGCCTATACACAGCTGCTTACGAAAATGTTGACAAGAAAAAAAGATAATGCATTTCAAAGCAATTTTAACGATTTGTTAGTATTGCAATCGACCTTGCGTATGAAGAAAAATATGGTCTAGATACACGCCTGGAAACAAAAATTTATAAACAAACATAATCTAAAACACACATCAGCATTTTACTACGTACCTAAATCTGAGAGTGAACTAGCTCTAGAATTGCTCTGTGAGTCACTCCTGTAATCAGATTTAGAGTTGGAGCGAGAGTCTGCCCCCAAACTTGACTCGCTTAAATAATCTGCCCCAGAATCGGTTTTGTAAAATTCAAGGGTCGACAGCCGTTCGAGACTGCCCCTTCTGGATCCCTGGGGCTCAGATTGCGGGGTGCTGGCTGCCAGTTCCTTCTGGCGCACCTCGAGCACAGATATGAAATCATTGATCTCGTTCACAATGTCCACAAATTCATCTGAGAATTCTGTACTGGGGCTTTTCACACTGGGTCGCGAATAATTCTCCATAACTTGATTTTTTATAAAGTTTCGATCAAACTATTTTATAACATCATCCAATAAGCACAACAGTATAGTATCTTATATATATATAAATATGTAGAAAGATAGTCCTGGCAGCCTCATGACATATATCTGAATCCAGACAAGTCGTCTTTTATTCCCACATAAATATTAGCATTCCTGGAAACTAATAATAAATATTTATGTTGATAAACTAACAGAAAGCTAAATAAATGAGTTACAAAATGTACATTCCCATGGTAACCTTTTTTGAGTTTGAGAGAAAATCACAAATTAACGGACCAAAAGAAATAATCTTGTATTACCGGTATACTTTACAGAGATTCAATAACAGAAAAGTTTTACCGATACATAAGTTAAAGAAGAGCAACATTTACATGTACAGGTCAAAATGACTGCACGCAGAAATAATCTGAAGTTGATCAACCAAAATGTCTGAAAATTGCATACACTAATTCAGCAGAATACTGTAGCAGCTGTCTAAATAACTCGACTATTAATTATCCAGAAGAATCTTCATAGCAACACTTTTCTTAGTTTTTAAATTTAATAATGAGGGATGTACTATGTCTCAAAATGTTCATGCAATGTGCGAAAACAGAAAAATGTTTAGAAAACTTTTTTTTCTAAACTGCCACGGATTGTTATGCCATATTATTCACAAAAGTAATGCGCTAATTAGTAAATTCCATTTTTTGCCTCATTAGCAGACGCACATATCAGAATAACTCCTTCCAGGTGAACTAACCACTAGGTAACACACATTTATTTTTCAATTCATAAATTTCATCATAAAAGCTTCATCTCAAATTATGTCTGTTATGTCTCACTAAACTCCAGGTCAAAGGTAACACTTTGCCAAGAATGTGATATATCAGCTTCTAAAAATAACTCTGCTGAATGGTTCCAGTATTACTCAACATAGATGTCCTAGAAAATCAGAATCAGAATCACAGCAGTGAACCAACCTAACAATATTTATCTCCACACAAATTCTGTTGAAATCAGCAGCAGATCCAACCATTCTTAGCGCTTCCCGGCACATATCTCAGAAGAAGAAAACATAGTTCCAAATCCATTAAAGCACCATAAATATACTAAGTATCTGAGAGAGATAGGGGTTCCTGTTTCCAAGATCCATTGAGATAGTTATAATTCATATTTCTGTATTAGCATAAACTATAGATGTCTGAGAGAGAGGCAATCTAAGGCTGAGATAAGTGAGTACAAATGTAAGTCATCAACTTCCTATCACCATCAGTAGCTGAAGTAATCAGGTATATACTGAACATGTAAGAGAACACAGGTCTTAGACCAGGTGGAATTGTATATAATGCAGGGTTGCCCTTTAGTCACCTACAATACTTGTTTTATGAAATAAGCATCTTTTGATCTATGATCTATTTAGCTGCCACCCACCCATCTTCCAAGAAATTTTGTTTGTTCGAGGTATATACTGAACATGTAATAGAACACAGGTCTTAGACCAGGTGGAATTGTATATAATGCAGGGTTGCCCTTTAGTCACCTGCAATACTTGTTTTATGAAATAAGCATCTTTTTTTCTACATGTATGATCTATTTAGCTCCCAACCACTCATCTTCCAAGATATTTTGTTTGTTTGAATGGTGTTTTATGTCATTTTCAGCACAATTTAGGCTATATAATTCATGATGGTCGATTTTTTGTGGTGAAGGCAGACTGCCCACGTTTTCCCTGGGTAGAACCAGTACTGTATACCTCCTGCCATCCGTAAGAATTGACACTTTCTCACTTACACAGAACTGGGATTTGCAAAATGTGTCCTATGATTAGTATAATCTGCTTTTAGTCTTGCTGAGCGACATTGGAAGCTCAGTGAATAAGGCCTTGCACTTCAAACCTGCAGACTTCTGACCCACATCGGTTCCCTCCCTGGTAGAGGCATTTCTGATGGGAAAATTCATCGTTCATCTCAACTCTCTTTGAAGTTGTTTTTTTAACCATATATAATATGTTAACGGGTTGTGAAAACCCATTTCATTCGTTGAGACTCCGAGTTAATATCACATCGGTGGCCGAGCGGGTAGAAACGCTGCATTTGAAACTTTCTCGCCTCGTCATTGTTGAACCATGGGTGGTATTTTGTAGTTTTTTGTAGTTTTATTGTTTAACCTTGGTTTCTACTTTTTTTTTTATACTTTCATTTGCAAAAAGTGTTTCTTGTCAGGTCAATGCAGGTCAATGTGACCTTGATGTTTGACCTCCTAAGCCCAAAAGCAATAGAGTTGCTCTTCTCAACAAGGACAATTTACCTACATGGAGATTCATGAGCGTGGGTCTTATATTTGAAGTCATATTTCCACCAGAGTTATCTAGTGCGGAATGTGTATGCCCATATGAGATCATGGCAACATTGACCTTTGATCTAGCAACTCCAAAAGCAAGGTGGTTCCTTCTCTTACATAGGGCAATGTATCTATGAAATTTCATCATTATACTTTCCCAGTTATTGAGTCGAATGTGTATGTCCATATAAGGTCATGGTGACTTTGAACCTTGACATACTGACCCCAAAATCAATAGAAATCATGTCATTACTGATGTTAAGTTTCAACAAACTGGGCGTAACCGTTCCCAAGTTATTGACTGGAAACCAAACAATGAACAGACGGACAACAAAATGTGTGTGTGTATAGTTCTAAGGTTTACCTCCGCCAACATACTTAATGAGCCTTAGGGCTCACCGAGATGGGTACAATAGTCTTGGTGGACAACAACATACCATATTGTGTTCCATTTCACAGGCATATAAAAACAAAAGAAGTTCATCACAATTGGGTATAGTATATTATGCATGTCCGTGCTGACATTGTGCTAGTGTATGATGTTAGCCATTATATAATACAATCAATTGTTTTTAGAAAATCAAATGTACACACCATACAATCCTTGGTTTATTCCAATTTAATTCATTGATAATTGAATGTTGTTTAACGGCTCTTCAACTCAGTATAGGTTATTTAGAGTCGCCCCAGAGAGACAGGGGAAGGATACATACATTGTAGGAATCCGGGAACCTTGCCCTACTCTTATTATCAAATAGATTCCTATGGTTCTTTAACGTGCTCGGAGGATAGACCGATACATGGGACCGCCCGGTCTACGTCCCCATCCGACCGATGAGGCTAAGGGAACGTGTCTTGCCCAAGAACACACCGACGGAACTCAGTGGCACCACTGAGGATTGAACCCGGAGCCTCCTGTTACCAACTGCGCCACGCCAGCCCTCTTAATTCATTGATAAACCAATACTTTGTATTTTTATTTCTTAATCTGTGGTACTTTAATACTTTCACTTTTGAGGCTAACTCCGAGTAAACATTGGGCGGTGTCAGCCTTAATGTTCCGATGTACATGTTGATCTTTTGATGGTGCACATGTTAAAATTGTCTTGCGCCTTGCTCATAGCTAGGCGTTTATTGTGAAAAAGTTTATCAGGGGTGTAAAATTCCACTCGCCCGCTCGCAATGGCGAGTGCAAGCTGCCTGCGGATGAGTAACATTTGGCGTCTGGTCGTCCGACAGGGCGAGTGATTTTTTGCACTATAAAAATTAAATGAAACTATCGTTCAAACACGATGTCGCAATATTTGCAAGATTTCAAATCTAGATCATTTCCGAGCGTAATTTTGCTCCGTATTGTCGTTTGCAGGACCCAGATTAACAGGTGTTTGTTTGTTACCAAGACTGTGATTCAATTCACTCTAAAATCAATTGGAGTGTGATGCAATATATCGCTAACCAGTCAGACTGTTGTTTTTTTACATATTGACACCGTAAACATGGCGGGTAAACAAGCAGACATCAGGTCGCTGTTCGGAAAGTCTGTGTCAACGACTGCAAGCGGATTCGGCCCGAATGTCGGCGAATCAGAACAGGTATGGCTGAACAACAAGCGTAGTTCCCAACCGCTATTAATTAGTTCTGACGTCTTTTATTCGTCCAATGGAGACAAAATACAGAAGAGAAAGTTCAGCAGAATGTTGTTGTAAAAGTTAATTCTCTGCCGTGCTTATTTTAATAATATGGCGTTTTCTTTATTGCATAACAATAAAATATCCACATACTGCCTGTCAGCTACTACAGTGTCTGTGAGTACACAAATGTACTTGTTGTAGCTTACTATAGTGGTGAAAATAATGTTCAGGTTACAGGGCTTTCCCCAGCCATTTATGGCGTGGCGGTGCCGCGATGCCTTCAACTCAGAAAGTGACTTACCGCCACGCCTTAATGTAGCCGCGATGCTTTAAATCCCTTGCCGCGATCCCTTAATCCTATCAATATACAATTTTCCCTTACTGAACAGCTGATTACCTGGCTGTGTGTAAACTGCCTGAAGCTATGACGCGTGTTGATGCAGTAAAGGCGGTCACGTGTACTCAATACACAGGGCTTGTGTTATGTATGGCAGGTTATATGCTAAGTGTTAAGTAAACAAAAGATGATTAGGGGAGTGAGTGCCGCTAATTAAATTTGGTTTATTGCCCAAATTGGTCATGATTAAAGGAGAGCAGTATCGTTGATTGGTATTTGTAACGCATGGGGCTAAATGACGGGTTTATGGATAATTTAATTGAACGTACGTTTATCGTGTATTAGTAGGATAAATTTACGAACACTAATCAATGTTTTAATCGTCAGCTTTGTCGGTAAGTATAATTATCGAGGTAGATATTTTGTAATTATTTAATAATAACTCAATCAAGTAATTAAGTTAGCATATTTAACTGATTTTTTTATCTTGATAGTTACGCTTATTAATCGATATTTTCGGGAACTTTAAAGAGAAATCGTCAGTTTGCTTATTGAAGTTCAGTGAAGATTTTGTAATGATATAATTTTTTCTTTATTAAATAATTAAGGTTGCCACCAATTGCATTTGGTATTAGAATAGCATTTTTTATTAAAAGATTTTGAAATAAAAATATAATAAAATATGTTTTTTTATTATTTCATTCATTCTTTCTGATACCAGATATACGCCAAATCTCTTCTTTTCAACTGCCATTAAAAAAAAAATGAACGCGGGAAGGGGGTACCACCCCCTTTCCCACACCCATCCCCCTTTGTACGCAAAAAATGCCACCACTCCTTAAAAAAATCCTGGGGAAAGCCCTGGGTTATATGCTGCAGGGCGAGTGGTAAATAGGTAAGGGCGAGTAGCTTTTTGCTCCCACTAGTCCTGCAGGGCGAGTGGATTTTTCTAAATATTTACACCCCTGTTTATTATTTTTTTATAATTTTTTATCAATAGCGGCCTGATACACCGAAAAATAAAGGAAGGGAATTAATGCAACTAACAGTATGCATTACCTAAATATTGAAGAGTTCCTGCCCTTGATTATACTATATCGCTTATGGTCAAACAGTTTAAACAGGCATCTGAGAACTTCAATATGTTTAACCCAAAATCTTCAATATGGTACCTCTTTAGTTATCGACTGATATAATCTGTTCCCATTTCATTCTGCAGTTAAAATATTATAATTTATATACATGTAGTACCATATTTTCCAAAATTTATTAGCATGATGCCATGGTCTGAAGTCGTGGGTAGATGATTATTACAGCCAATAGGTTTCAAGAGGAACAGTCTTTTTTTCCCTGTGTGTGTATTTCACAAAAATAATGATGATCTGAATCAAATAAAGTCAAAATCAATTGTTTTTTACAGTTCTACAATAGACTGTCTCTGGAACGTCATCTTAAAGGGACATTGTCTGTAAATTAGCAGATATTGAGCATAGCCAAATAACTGTCTGATTTTTATTCAGTGAAATGTATACATGAAAACATTAGCATAGACCCAGGTAAGTCTGTAATAATATATTCGTGAATTTGAAAAAAAGAGAGACTTTTATTTATTATTTGTAAACAATGTGAGACCCATATTATTTACATTTTCTGCTGATCACATGACATCCATTAGCGCATTAGGTTTTATATATAGTATGTATTACGTAATACATGTGGCCCGTTTAGCTCAGTTGGGAGCGAGCTCGACTATTGCGAAGTTAGATTATTATTACCCGCGAGTGTAATTTTAGTGTGGGTTATGAGTTCAACCCTACAAAGCGTTACTTCGTTTTGTACCGCAAACAATCTTGGTTTTATTTAGTAAATTCATATTAAATAATGGCTGGTGCGTTATGTTTGTCAATGTAATTATTTTGTGTTTTATAAGTAAAATGTATGGACATTGTCCCTTTAAATGCATTGAGATTTACAAAACAGGAAGTTTGTCCAAACAATAGGCCTAAGAGGACACTCACTGGCTAACATGGCTCTTATATCAAGAAATGTCATCAAATTCCCTTCAGTACTGTCAAAATTATGGCTGAGACACGACTCTGACTCATTTGAAATCCAAGTGTGACCTTGACCTTTTAGGTACAGACCCGATTCTTGTGTGTGACACCATCCCATAATGCTGAACATTTATGTGCAGTTTGTTCAAAACCACTTCAGTCATTTAGGAGTTGACGGAGACATAATTTTGACTAACATAACCTTTGTCCTCCAAGAGTGATTTTGACCTTTGAGGTACACACCTGAATCGAAACACCTCATCATGCTAAACATATCTGTGTAGTTTTATCAACATTCATCAGGTTTGGAGTTGAGGCTGAGGCTAGTTTTTGACTCCTATGACATTGACCATCAAGTGTGGCCTTATCTACCTTTGGCCAGTAGAGCTAAAAGTGGATTTGGACATGTCACTGTCCTTTAACAATTAATAGTTCTGTAAAAATAATGAAAAGTCAATTTTTCCATATAAAAATTATGTTTTGCTTGAGTCATTCTTTTTACAGAACTATCGACTGTTAAAGGGACACGAGGCAATCTTGAAAAAATTAGTATTTCATTTTTTTCAATCCAATATCATTTTGACTTTTAAAACTGCTTGCATATAATTAAATTAAATTGAGTTTTCATAATTTCTTATTATTCTACCATACATGTAGCTTTATATATATCTAAAAAAATCAGAGACTACACACAATTTGCAGTATACATGAGTTTCTCCCTAATTATGATATTCATCAGTTGTGATATGTCACAGTTCTACACAGAGACCGAAAAATTATGTCAATTATTTTTTTGTGTGGGCTGTCTCATCTTTTTATTGCATAGTACCTTTGCAACTCAGTCACACATAAGGCCACTGCAGCACATACATTCCCTAATAGTTAGTGAAAATATAACTGGCCCAGGGAAACATAAATATTTTTTTTAATGAAATGAAAGAAAGAAATAACTGTTGTCAATTCTACTTCTATTTGTTAATTCATCTAGAAAATAGGTTGCCTGGAGGGGGTATAGATGGTTCTAAAAAAAAATAAACAGGAGAGGGAGAGGTCTCCCACTTACGACGCCGCGCCAAAGTTGGCTATTATTTTTTAAACTAAAAAATATGTGGCTATTTATTGAAAATGGCCAGTGTGAGCACTGATATAGGTGCAATAATAACCAGTTAGTAATATGCAAAAAGAAATTGCTTTACACTTTTTTTTATAATTAATATTAACGATTAAAAGCAAGAAAATCGGTAGAACCGATTGATGCTCCCCGAAATGCATCCTCAACTGATCATATGGTCTTGTATCACCCAGCAGTTTTCAGGCCAAATAAAATTACATTATGTGTGGTTCCTATTACATGGTAGAACAAGAAATGTCATTGTGACAAATGCCCCCGAAGTGATCTTTGACCTCTAAGTGTGACCTTTACCTTGATGCCACGGACCTGGATTTTGTGCGCGGCACATCGGACCTTGGAGCCACGGACCTGGATTTTGTGCGCGACACATCGTCTGGTTGTGGTGAGCACTTGTGCAAAGTTATTTGAAAATCCGTCCAGGAATGCCAGAGTTATTGACCGGACACGATTTGACCTTTGACCCCCAACTGAGGCATTGAACTTGGGGCCACAGACCTGGATTTTGCGCACGACACATCGTCTTGTTGTGATGAGCACTTGTGCCAAGTTATTTGAAAATACGTCTAGGAATGCCAGAGTTATTGACCAGACATGATTTGACCTTTGACCTCTAATGACCTCTAAGTGTGACCTTGGAGCCACGGACCTGGATTGTTGTGGTGGGCAATTGTGCCTAGTTATTTGACAATCCGTCCATTATTGTCTGAGTTATTAACCAGACACGATTGTACGGATGGACAGGGTGACTACTATATGCCACCCTTTGGAAGCATAAAACAAGAGCTGTCAGGGGACGGTGCAGCTTGACTATTCGAATTTTCAGAGAACAAGAAATGATACACCCGGCACACCGTCAGAAAAAAAAAAGTGAAAACAAAGGGGCGAGCTGAATGTGTCAAGAAGGAAAACATTGGAATTTTCATTAAATCAAGGGCCACAATTTTTCTGTGATGACACGGAGGTAATTTCATAATAACCCTTTCAAAGGATACATAATGCAAATTTTATAAGTTGAAAATTGAAGAAAATATGTTAAAAGTATATGTAAGTGCATTGGACATTTGACCCCTTTGTGACCTTGACCTTTCACAGGGTTCTCAATAGATGCGTACACACGCGTTTTGATGCATGGAAATTCAATTTGACCCAATTCTGACGCAGCTAATTTAGCACCTGTGCGTTTTGCTTGCAATCATCAATCCAATACACATGTACCTATTTTCAATAGTCCAAACATCACAACAGTGGTTGACATCTTGCCTGACGACCTTGATCGCCTCTCGACCAATCAAATTCGCTGCTGTCGCAGCTTGTGGCACAGAGGCGGAAATAACCTGTCTGTAAATGGTGTCACTGTGTAATCTAATCGCTTCTATTGTGTTAATAAATTAACGATTATCTTTGAAGTTTATGATGCTTTTTGCGGTGGAGACTAGTATGACTTGATTGGATTAACTGTTAACTGATTGCTACCGGCTTCTGATTGATTACTGGTTAATTAGACCGAACTGAGATAAAACAAAAGCTAGCGGTCAAACATGTGAAAAGATAAAATCGGCAAAAATAAAATTGATTTTTGTTTGTTTTAATATTTGCGTTTGTTGTTTGTTAATTTTGTTTTATGCACGTTTTAAAGAACAAAGAAATATAATTTTAATCAGGATAATTTAAATATTTATAAATCGGCGAAATGTACATAAACAGAGCATTTTTTAACCTGGGTTATCGTTCAGTCAAAACTTACCGGACATTACGCATTGCAACATTTGTGTCTACGTACTATTTTTGTGTTATGGAGTAACGGACTTTATTTATTTATGTTCAATACACAAATGGTGCAAAGAAGTATATTTTCGTTTATGTCATCGCAGTCCACGAAACTGCCTGTTGAGAATGCACTGTCGGAGGGTGCACTGTCTGTCCCTGAAGATGCAGAAAATAAGAGAGCTTGTGTTATAATAACACCAATAACTTATAATATATTATAACACCAATAACGTATGGTATTAACAGATGTGGACCCCAATTTATTAAACAGCCTTACATACAGGGCTTCCGTTAACGGGCGTACAGCCGTAAATTACGTCCAAAAATCGTAGTTGTTCGGCAAAAATTAACATCAAAGGCGTACAGTGTACTTCTAAAAACTTCAAAGTACGCCACGATTCTTTACTACGGACGTCCCATAATCTGTAAATTACCGATTATAGCCCTGCCCATCTAATCTAATTTCATTTGAGACTGCCAACAGTAATTGACAGGTAAAACCGGTTTTGTCCAGTTTTTATCAAGGGTCACACGCATGACTGGTGAGAGGAGAGTGTTAATTAGATAATTGGCCTAGCCGCGCATTTCACAAAATGAAAGTAGCAATATAATCTTGATGCCAAATTGCTTAATTTATATTCATTAACCACAAAGTTGAAACTCCTTACACAAACAGATTATACTTTTTAGGCTATTTCTTTTATATCTTTGTGTCATTTTTCTATGTATTTATCAAAGTTACAAATAGAAACGGAAGTACTGATATACAAACAATATTTAATAATCTCTAACCTAGGGAAAGAACTCTTCGCGAATGGAGACTAAACACGGAAGTGAAATTATCACTGGCAAAAACAATTGATTGCTTTGATAATAAATTAAAGAATCTGTAACATTTATTCCTACACTTGACAGTTTTACATACCTTTCATTAATGTATGCCCAGTCTGCGAAATTAGCGGCTGTCCGGTTGTCCGGGACAACTAATTTACAAACAGGACAACCACATGTTCCCACTTTGGTTGTCCGATCGGGCAACCAAAATTTCTGAAAGCGCAACACTATTTGTCAATCAAAATAAGTATAAAAGTCGAACAGGAAACACGATTTCAGCTTTTTCATTGATGTTGAGAAAATTACTGTGACACCGGTATAAACTCTACGAGGAATTGATCAATTAATTGTATCCCTCTGTGGAAGGTCACAACACGCCACGACCTCATTTTCGATCGAATTTTGCCGAATTCTTTATTTTGTATAGAGCAACTAATCGGAACTGCCTCGTCGGATTCCATCACTCGGGAATCCACATTTACCGGTACGAAAATTGGCGAAAAGTTCCGATCAATAGAGCAACTGAAAATTACAATTATATACGAACGGTTTGTGAATTATTCTATCCAATGAGAATAAAATAAACATCATTAAATATGCTAATTTAGTGCATGCGTCGTTAAAAACCTGTTTCCAGTTGTCATAAATGTCAATATTGCGGTACGTGATGAATGCCATTCCTGGTAAACCAGTGAAAGTGTCCAAACAAGAGTCAAGTAAGCATTACGAAGCCAAAAGAGACAGAAATTTCGTTTCTTCTTGGCAAGTTGGTCGAGAGTGGCTTAAATGTACCGAAGATGGTAAAATGCAGTGCCCTTGGTGCACAGACAGAATCTAGATTAGACACTGATGGTTCATTTGTAAAGGGGTGTTCTTGCATGCGGATTGACACTATAAAAAAACATGAACAGTCAAAAATCATGATGACTCTAATGATGACTGTGACTTATCAGAGAAAAACATAGACAATCTTCTTTCTTTGTATACAAAAGAATGAATAATGAAAAAATATTGTGACCTTGAAGACATAATATTTTTTGCTTTGTTTACATATATCATTAGAGTAATAAAGCCTTCAGGTTTTGAAAGAAAAAATTCGGGCAACCACTTTTCCTTTCGGGCAACCAATTTTTGTTAAAATGGTTGCCCAAAGGACAAACAAGTCCAAAAGTTAATTTCGCAGACTGTATGCCAATTTAAAAGCTTTCCTGGACTGATAAATTGAAAATTGTTTGCAAAATGTAATTCACTGTGTAAAACTTGTGGGTGGGGTATGGCCACAAATTAAGTATTTTTAGTTTGAAAACGTTTATATAATGATGTCATCAAATGTTTTCTTTTATAAACATATGGATGATTATAAATATCCTTTTTTACTTTTTAACAATTTAGATGTGTTGTTTCCCTCACCACCACGCGGAATCACTGACTCAAAGACTGAGTATGAATGCCATGACCAAACACTGGAACTTCCTACATTTTCCCCATGAACTTCCAAATTTGATACACAAGAAGTTCGAACTTCCTAAATTTGAACCTTAGTGGAAGCCCTGTTACATAACTTTGAATCTTTGACATAATGACACATTATTGTAAAATGGAATAGTAGTTTTTTAAGTTCAAATGCATATCCTTGCACACCTTTCTTGGCAATAAAATATTTACAGAATTCACTAAAATAAAGTTAATAAAGGATGTTTTATAAAACAGCGCTTTGATTTGTTTGATTTATATTTAACTTTTGTCATTTCAATTTTGATCCTTGGGATTTTTGAGTCAAGGGTCATATGACTCTTTACTTTTAAAGTCTATTGAGAACCCTGCTTTCAACCAATGAACTTGAACTCAATAGATACAATCATCGTCCCATTTATAATAAAGTGTGTAAGTTTGATGATGATTGGATAAAAAATGTTGAAGTTATTTACATGTTAAGAAATGTGGACGTAAACGTTAACCTGATGCTCAGAACCTATCAACACATCAATGCAATTAGTGATCATATAGACCCCATAAGATCCACCGAATAGTCAAGCTAAAAGTTCAAATTATTTTTAAAGTTTGACCCAAGAGCTAGGTCCACCAAGGTGGGGAAGAAGCCTAGGGTCGATGGTTGTATCCGTCTGTTAATGCCCAGGAAGTGTATAAATAGCCGGTTTATCAGTTCCCAGACCGAAATCTGTTTCTCCAGACCGTTTTTCTTTTCAAAATCTCTGTTTAAATCGGTCCAGATATTTTATCTATCGGTCGTTAAAAAATCTACAATTGCCCTTTACCCTCCTTCTAATATCTTAAACTATGCCTTGCGGCAATATTCTTTGATCCATAACACGATTGTTTGTCACTCGCTGTGCTTGAGTAGGTCAATTTGGACTAAACCATTACCGAAAGTAGGGAGTTTTTCGGAAGAGTCTACAGCTAGGTAGCATGCCTTTGACGTGTGATCAGAGAAAGTATATCAAGCGTTCTGTCGGTTCACTAAAGCGAGTGTTACCGTCTGTAATTTCTTTGATATACCGTTAGTCGTAAGGTGTTAGTCTGTTTGCTTGTGTCGGTTTGTTTTTTTAAGTGGCCAAAGCTGGGACTGAAATTTGTTTGCGTCATTAAAAAAATAATAATTTCAAGCAGTGTTACTTGTTTGTTTGATTTTTTCTTCTTCACGTGACTTCCGGTTTATTAGACACTTCCGGTTCAATTCCTCAAATGATCAACAATTTTAATATTGAGTGAAAATTATTCATTCAGTAAAGCGAAGATATGATGTCAGTCATTAAAATGTACAAATTGTGATAAAGTAAGTTATAAATAATACAAACATAAATTTTAAATTGTTCTCTATATAAATGACTAAACGGAAAAAGTGCATGGTGCAGCGGTGGGTGGGGTACGGCGATTTTTTTCAAAATGTGCGATTCTTACGGCAGTAAAAAACCTGGACCGATTTGCATTTTAAAATTTTAGAAGCCCTGGTTATAGGGTACGTATCTCAACAGTTTACAGGTTATGACCCAGGGGATATGTCATTAGGGGTGGGGAAGGAGCTGGTTGGATGGTTGTATCTGTCTGTTCATGTCCAGTAAGTGTATATTTGGTTTTAGGGTTGGGATCTCAACGGTTACTAAGTTACGACTAGGGGGCCCACCCACACCCTCATGTTTCACCTCATTAGACCCCCGGGGCGGGTCTAATCCCAGGGGTCTAATTCTGACCTCAGGGTCACCATTTGAGCAAACTTGGTAGAGGACTACTAGACGATACTACATACAAAATATCTAAGCTGCTGCCCTTTTTGTTTTGGAGAAGAAGTTTTTGAAGTGTTTTTCCTATATACTTCTATGTAAAAATGACATTTTTTACCAATTCAGAGGCCATCATTTTTAATCAAGAGCAACATTTCTGTGAAGTTTCATGAAATCTGTCAAGTAGTTTCAGAGGAGTAGTCAGTACAAGTTTTTACTATATAACTCTATGTAAACAAAGATGGAGCCATCTTTAATGTTGATTCAAAAGCAAGAGCAACATTCATGAAAATACATAAATATTTAGGCACTCAGCGCGTTTTAACTCGGGATCCTTTGCACATTTTCATTCACGTTTATTTACAGAATAAATTAGGCCTGAATCAATCAACTTTTACAGCCTTTAAACTTGATATAGGCACTAATGCCATGCACTGAAAATTGTGGGGTCAGAAACTGAGGGCCTCTGAGCCATTTAAACGATTTACAATTTTAAATATATGAAAAAACAAGCTTTTCCCATGTTTTATCTTTTGCAAATTATACAAGACATAACTGTTAAACTGAATACGGTTACGTAACACAGCCATAAGTGGAATCCAGTTAAGAATCTAACTAACGCAGTTGCGTGCGAAATGTTTTTGACATTTGGAGTGGGCGGTGGGTGGGGTATGTAAACAAGAGCGCAGAGTCAACAACTTGTGAAATACATTTTCAAAGCTCACTAAAATGCCTTGTGCAAATTTGATTTAATTACCTGTTTAATCATATGAAATTAATCTTCTTAGTTCTATCTGTATCAAATGACAACTAACTTAGTAATTAGCGATAATTTAATTTCCTTTGGGTTTTAGATGGCGGAAGTATGACATCATTCCGGTATTTTGATAGACCTACTACTCCTGTGACAATCGCGTTGACAGGGCGACACCGACAAAAATAGAAATTATTTCGTGATAACTAAACTTTTCTAGTG
Organism: Cyrtodaria siliqua; assembly: GCA_037043455.1. Classification (NCBI taxonomy): domain Eukaryota; kingdom Metazoa; phylum Mollusca; class Bivalvia; order Adapedonta; family Hiatellidae; genus Cyrtodaria; species Cyrtodaria siliqua. Next base: position 31,296 of record JAWPHD010007495.1, on the reverse strand, counting down.
ACTGGGACCAAGGGGTTCATTGTTTAACAACATGGCTGATGTAAGAAGCTGTTTATTTTGCAACATTTCAAATGGAGGCGATGCCAAAACTGAACTTATCCACACAGTAAGTGACACATTAGTGTTGTTTTTTTTACCGGTGAAATATCAAATCTCCTCTTGTAATTGATCCGTGCATCTCTGGCATACCATGGCGCACGATAGGCCCTGATTTAACATACCAAAACACGCGTATTTCACAATATGTGTTAGCAGATAATAAACATGTCTTACCCATAAATGCCTAAATGTTTATTAGTTTAAATTTATTGTAATGTTTATATATGAAACAACGCTGTGAGCAGGTTAACTACTACTGAAGCTAATACACTCCTGGTATATATAAATAGATGGCATTGGGCATGCACACTATAAAGCTATCATGTTACATTTATATATATATATTTACATTTTATTAAAACAATAAACACATTTGGCTTATTTTCTTACATTATTGGACAATCTTTGCTGATTTTAGAAAAATATGTCCTGTCCCAATAGTGGGAGGCTGCCTGGGCATGAGAGGCCCCTCTTACATAGAAAAGTTTAGTTTTGATAAAATACGTAACAGTTGTGTACTGAGCTTAATATGTCCAAATACATAAGAAACAATTATATCAATAAATGGTAGTTTACTATTTTCAGGAATCTTTTAGTTTGATTGTATATTATAAAGTCATCTATGGAAATCCATGAAACACTGGTCATGCAGTCCTACATCGCACTTGTTGCAGATTCTTGTCGTTTTCATGCCACGTTGGCCACACGTACCTGCGTTGCATAAATCTTGGCACAATGTAATGATCCTGTCTCTCTAGTCTCATAGCATGGGATACTCTACCCTGGAGACGTCTGGCCCGAGCATTAGGTCGTCCCAAGGTCACTCTTTGGGAAACTCTCTTGTTGTAGATTTTCACAAACTGCCGACGGAATTCGAGGAGATTTAATGGCTGAAATCTTCCCCTACCGATGCCAATTCCGAAGGTATTCACCTCTCGAGTCTTTCTTGTGTTCTAGTAGGGAAACGACATAGTCAATGATACTATCTGATTCGCTCGAGTTGAAAGAACGTTCACCTTCATGGTCAGATTCACTGCTGGTATCATCTCCAATATCATGCGTTTCAGTACTGGAATCAATCATTTCTCTTCCGGATGGATGTCTACTCGTAGCATTAGCACGTGATCGTAGCAGACTGCCTGACAGATTATTTATAGGGGTATTATTTACAGTGCCCCCTCCACCCACCCGCCCACCATGCTCATCTAGTGGGCCCAGACATATATCTGCTTCTTGGAAACCATCATCATCTTCTAGAATCTGTAGAACGCCACTAACAGTGAATCTGTAAAACAAGATAAAAATGATAACTAATTTATCATTTGTTCAATCATTACTTGCAAACACCATATGTACTGAATACAAACTATAAATCTAACACCCCACTCATGTCGTACAGCTAAAATATTCAGAAGGTAAAGTGTATATAAGTTTTACTGCACATATCAAACGGTGTTATCTGATACATTTTCTTCATAGAATATCAAGAACTCTGCAGTAAATATGTTTGGATATAATGGAAAATGAAAACTACACCTTACCTTTCCTTAGACATTTTCATTCGCATCAGGTTTACCCTTCTCTGTTCAGTAAAATGCTCTTAGTGAAGTTGTCTGCATGTTGTGTCTGTTATTTATTGTACACATGGATTTGGTAACATGATAACAGTGACATGGAACAGTTATATGGTCAACCTTTGTGATGTCTTATTTGGCCTTTTATACATCTTTAAATTTATTCTTTGTTTGTGTGTGTGTGTTTGTGGTTGACTGTCGTCCTTGAATGCTGCTTTTCCTGTTCGATTTTTATATCTATATTATATTACCACAATACACTTTCTCTTAATTAAGGCTGTCATAAACAATCGGTCCAAAAATGGGACGCATTAATGGGTTAATAAATACGACGTTAACATGCTTCCCCAATCATGGTGTAAGGTTATGTCGCAGTGACAGTGTTATTCTTCCAAACAAAACAGTCATCAGAAAGCTCTAATCGTATTTGTTTTTCGTCTGCATGACCCGGGGCGGGGTCACTCTAGTATTATTTATATCTGACTATCCATTAAGAGAACTTCCTGCCACCATTGTTGGAGTTGTTCATGACTACTTTTAGCAAAATAATATCCGATTGCACCTAGTGTAGGCTTCAGATTATACAGTGGAACTTACCAAGGTCCGCAGATACCAGTTTGGTGAAATATAAGTGTATTTATATCGAATACAAGGCTGCTTAAAATATAAACTACTAGTAAAAAATTGGTGAAACAAAAAGTCTCGTAGTTCCGGAGAGAATATGTGGTATGTTGTCAGATCCAATGTCCTCTTATGTATTTATGCTACATAGTAATATAGGATCCTTTGGTTTCCATGTTTAAGTGTGAGGTGGTTGGAAAGTTGTTCTATATCTCCCGGTAAAGGTCTGTATCTTCTGGTAAAGACAGATTGAAATTGCTCGACTACGAAGTCTACTTTTGCTTTAGAGTCTGTAATTAGGTTACCTTTCTGCTCGAGTGGTGCTTTGCCTAGGTTGTCGTGTTTCTTAGAATGGACGTATTTCAAGAACGAGTTGGAGTTGTTTTAGGAGACAATCATATGGTCCCATTCAGCTCTTCCAAAATTATATATTTTGCATTCTTTCTAGTTCTGTCTATAGTTGGTCCAGCTATTACGCTTCTCTGTGTGTTTGTAGTGTAGAATGTTGACTTTTCCTTTAGAGGTCTTCACAGTTTTGTGTTGAGACATGGTAATGGATGTTCGTTACGAAACATTTTGGAAGGTACATTTAAGAATTTAATTTTGACGTTGACCATAGTTTTTCAGTATCATTTGTATTGTATCTTGTGTATAGCGTTGGTGGATTTCCGAGGATATGTTGTTGCAATCTGTTCTTACTATTACACTATTAAACGGGTATATTTCCTCTCTACTTCTTCCAAATCCTTATTGGGACATATAAGGCTCCTTTCCAAGGATTATGTTAAATGACATTGAATCCTACACAACGGCGTTGCCTGCAGATATGTTACGTGCAATGTCATTTCGCTCTCCATGTACACAGGACCGATGGCTCCACAGGGGTATCTGTGCCAGAGTCTATGATTAATTGGAAGGAAATAGTTCCACTACCAACACAAATGATAGCCAAAGTTCTTCGTAAAAAAAGAAACGCGTAAGCAAAAAATTGCCTATACTGCACTAGTATACACACCTACTCAACGCGTTTTGTACAAAAAACAAAAAGGGGCTACAGCTACTTACAGAAAGAACAACTCTGTCATGTAGTAGACCTTTTAATCGAAGTAAACTTTGTTACACGAAATTCATAAATGTTGAAGTTTCGCTTGAAAAGGTCAAGCCATTTCAGTATTGTGTTTTCTGTTAAGAGATTGTGACGTTTAAAGCCTAAGTTTGCTCACCTGCTTGAATGAGTCAAATGCGCATTCTGTCAATAAAAGTAAAATTGGTGTGTTCGGTGCTGTTTAAATCTTCTTTCCGAAAGGACAGGCCTAATGTCGCCTTGTACCATTCGATTAGCAGTGGCATATTAAACATACAATATACCATTATGCGTTTCTTTTTCTTTTCAATATAGTAAATAGTCTAGTATAGTGGAGAATGTGGTCCAGTGGTAGAACGCCGGACTTCCGATCGAGAGGTCGTGGGTTCGATCCTCGCCGTGGCCATGCTATTTATCCTTGAGCAAGATAAATAATCCATATTGCTTAGTACTTGTTCTACCCAGGAAACCTGCCCATAATCTTCGAAAGGGTGTGTTGCTGTATGCATATAGATAAAGCCATACTGTTGTTGTCACTAAATAAAGTATTAAGTACCTTAGTTGTGAACCACACTGCACTTGCACATGTTGTAAAAACAAACTAAAATTAGTGGTTGCGATTCAGGATGGCACAAAATATTTCGGGGAAGCATGCCCGGACTCCATCAGAAATAGCGGGTCTGAATATCAAAAAAAGTCTACCTACGCCCCTGCAATGCGTTGTGTCTCCGTTTCAGTTTAGTGTCTATTCAATGATTTGTGTCTCCGTTTCAGTTTAGTGTCTATTCAATGATGTGTGTCTCCGTTTCAGTTTAGTGTCTATTAAATGATTTGTTTCTCCGTTTCAGTTTAGTGTCTATTCAATGATTTGTTTCTCCGTTTCAGTTTAGTGTCTATTCAATGCTTTGTGTTTTTCCCTTTTTCAGGATGACAAACTAGTAGTGTTTCGTGATATAAAGCCTGCTACACCACACCATTACCTCGTCGTTCCAAAAGAACATATTCCAGACCCAAAGCAGCTCAAGTATGAACATCTTGGATTAGGTATTTAACTTTCAGTAATAAAGGAAGGGAATTATGATATTGTATAGGGGTCGCATTACCAGCCCTATACGAGATGGCACGTAGAGTGGCATAACTGAACCTGCATGTTTAGATGGCTGCATGTTTAGTAGCTTGAGTGTCGTTTGACCGAGAGTGAAGATGTCTCCTGCGTCACGTCACAGCGCATATCACCTGATGGCTACGCTGAAGTCGGAGGTCAGATGTCAGCACTCAGAAGCCGAGAGACACCAACGCCTCAGCGTTATCGACGCCGAAGACAGAAGATCGAAGACGGAAGACGTACAGGACATCGGAGGGTATGTGCGGCGCAGGGGTTCATACTGTGACGCGTGTGGCCCCAAACTGGGTTACCACAACATACCAGCCCAGTAGGTAGTTGACAGCAGCCATTGTAGAGGATAGACACGACGCACTCAACGCAGATAAACAACACCCAGCACTACAGATACAACGCAGATAGTGCAAGAAGCACAGTCCAGATTATATTGTGCCCATCTCTTTAAGACGCCTTATCGCGTCATGTGGTAGTGTGACGTTAATCCTTAGAACGACACACACACACACAAACACACACGAACGGAGTGTAGCCACGTTCAAATCTGCATTTACGTTTCGCCTGTAATTTTACAGCGTATTGTGATGTTGTATAATGAACCCATCAACTGCTCACCGTCTGTGATGCTACTGATACGTTCGTCTTACGATAACAGCTTTCAGTTGACATGTTCTACGCGGCTTGTTTGATTTAGTGTATATTTTGTTCATAGTGCATTTTTCTTTACTGGACAAATCAAATTACGATCTTTGTTTTCGATGTGAACATAATAACACCGTCATCTTGCAGAGAGAATCGAAACACTATCGAATCAATTTAAAAGCATTACTGCTGTATTAAACACATGAACTCGTCTATGGATACTTGTCATCTCTATTCAACGAATGGGTTTACATCAAGAAATTGTCATAGTAGCTGGAGACTAAGTGGATTTACCAACACCCACACGCACGCACACTCTTTTAAGATTAAAACTTGCGTTTTTCAATGGGTAATTCTGTTAAGTTCCTTCATTTAGGAAAGGGTCAAATTCAATCAAGGAAAAACAGGCATGCGTAAAAGAGCCTGTGCAATTATAATTGAGTTAAACCATTGTAACATCTGTAAACTTATAACTCTGGACACACTATAACGTGGACACACTATAACGTGTTTAAAAAAGCTTTGCATATATATCAGTATAATTATCTTAAAGCTACATACCTTGTATTTAAATCGATTTCTTCTTTGTGGGCGTGTCTTTCTAACTTCATGTTCACCAGCTCATGGCGAAATCGGGTATTTAAGCGATCAAATTTAGCGAAGGACATCATTGCTCGCCAAAAGGCCTAGTGCCATAGGGCGAGCAAAAATAAAAACTATTACACACAGAAGGACATCATTTACTGTATAGACATCGAGTAGTGCACATCGTACAGGTAGCATTATAATTTGCAGAAGAAAAAAAGTTTGCCTCTCAAGGCACCTGAACACCATGTTCTAATTGACAATCAGTTACAGACTGCCGTTCTGCTGAACTACAGGGGTTTCTTGAAAACATGGTATACTTAGTACCATTTATTATAATGCAATATAACTTGATACATTTGGTTTAAACATATATTTTATTGCATTTTTTTTTTAAACAAAGTATGCAAATGGGTCGGGCCACAAGTTCTTACAACATTAGTTACGGCCCTTCCCAATACAATTTAAATTACAAAGAACAATTGTAATGTTATGGCTATAGTAAACATATTAAGTTACAATGAATACACAAAATAAATGAACTAACGTTTACAAATGTAGACGTAAACTGTTGTCACGATAGTTGGGTGAAAGAAAAGAAAAAAAAAGAAAAGAAGGAAGAGAACAAGACAGAATATGTTTTAATAAGAGTACATAGGGTTAGTCCGAACACACTGCTGAGTTGTTTCAATACACTAGTTAAATACATTTGAACGCACCTCAGACTTTTCAGTATATAGTACATCATGTCGCACATGTAAATTAACCAAGCAGGATGTAATAAAATATTAATCAAGCAGGATGAAATAAAATATTGTATCAAATTAAAACTAGGATGTCTGCGTTAGTTATTGCATAACACCTATTTGCTGTTAAAAGTGCTACAACGTACCAACAAATATTCGCGGCCTAGTGGTTAGATCTACATAAATAGGAACATATAAAAGCGAAACGTTACTGGTTCAAATCCCGTTCTGGGCAGCTATTTATTTTTCTTTCTTTTTTTTATGAAATATAATCGGAACCCGTGTATTGATTCTGGCTTATATACCTACTTTTTGGTTGCTCTCGAATTAAAACTACTTCAACCGTGACTCGTTCATATTCATGAGATAGTACTGGTTTATGTATAGCGTCTGTAACTTTAAGCATTTTTTCACATGCATCTATCTTTTATACTCGTCAAATTATGAATGCGTGTTATGACTATTACTGAAATTCGTTAAAAAAAAAAGTACATGTATACTGAAAGGAAAAAGAAACGCGACACAGGAATTTTCGCTATATACTGCAAATATATTCCAAGGAAGTCCCAACATGTTTTGTAAAAAAAAAGTTGAGGACACCTGTGATGTTGTAGACGTTTTAATCACAGTACACGATGTAACAAGAAATCATAAATGTTGAAGTTCCTCTTGAGTTCAGTACTGTATTAAACATAAAGAGTTTGTCACATTTTGCATCCTAAGTTTGCTCGCATGCTTGAGCCAAACCCATACTCTGTCAATAATGAAACTTTGCAGGAATACTATTTGCTGTGTAACGTGTTGTTTCAGTCTTTTTCCGAAAGGAAAGATCTTACGTAGCCATGTACCATTCGATAAACAGCAGCATATTGTACATACACTATATAGCGGAAATGTCCGTGTCGCGTTTTTTTTCCTTTCAGAATATAATCATAACGTACATTTGAATTTGGATTATTTTAATCGTTATACTTGAATATACTATTTAATTGAAACTATTTTTGACATTTGAAGTTGAACAGATGGTAGAGACTGGCAAACAAGTTTTACAAGAACAGGGAGGTGACGTAAATGATATAAGGTAAGCATATAGCTGCCGACACAAGTGGTGCTGTATTCTATTACTTCCAATAGTAACACTACAAACGTTTGTTTTCTGTCGATGTATAAACTGCTTAAATTGTAATCATTTGAATATAAACTGACTGCACATCGACCATATTTAGAATCTACCATGTTTTTACTTCATGTGCTTCTCGCTGCGGGTTCGAATCCCAAAGCGAGCTCGACTTGTAAGTGAGGAAGTGTCGATTCTTACGGATGGCGGGAGGTGTACAGTACTGGTTCTGGTGGTCTGTCTCTACCACAAACATAAAATCGACCGTCATATATAACCTTGCATGTGTTGAAAATGACGTATAAACACCATACAAACAAATACAAAAGCTTCTCACTTCACTCAGTTGCAAAAGAAACTGGATACTTTGAAAATTTTACTTTACACCCTATCCTCTTTATCAAGCGACAGTCCCTTACTGATTCCACCTATGGAAAAACAAATGACATGATATTGGCAATGGAATGATAAAAACTATGTGTACCAAAATGGCATATTTTCATTTTGGAATTTGTCAATTTAATTCTAATAAAACTTTATACAATTAAATCTAAACAAAACAAACTCAGTGTCCACTTTCTTTTGCAACTGAGTATACTAGTATATAACCGTACTTTTGTCATTTTATTTGATTAAGCTGTCTTCACTTTAATAAATAGTTGCGATCTGTCATTGAAGCCTATACCCACGAGATGGTTTGACCAGTTCAAAGTACAATATGTATTTACACTTGTAAGTAAAGCAAATGTAGTCAACAATAAATCACATGACCGATGTTTGTGTAAACATGACCCATGGGCAACAGAGGACAGAGTTAGTAAACCTGTTCATACATGGACGAGTTTATGTGTTAGCCCCCTGCTATATTTATGGTAAAAAAAAGGACTACCTGGCCACCAGAATAACTTTTTTAGTATTTAATACATATGGTATAACTATATCTCATTGGAAAGCTTGGAATATGTATTTTCCAAAACAGTAAAGATATTTAAATTTGGAGTAATTGATTTAATGAATGTAACACATGCATCCATTATAATCACAATTTTTGCCTTCTTTTGATCGCTGAAAACACCTGCCCCCATCTTGGAATTATTTAATACAGCTCTGGGCCCCGTTTTATGAAACAACTTACGACCATTTTGGTCGTAAATCAGTTTCTTAAATGCTTCACTATAGATTACACTTTTCAAATAAACGTCATTTCATTTAATTTTCTTATACATGTGATAGTTCTGCACTAATTGCAAAAATAATTTTCTACATTGAATGCTAACGTGAAGAAAAAGAAAGATTTTAAAATTTGAGACTTATCGTAAGATGTTTAATAAAACGGGGCCCTGATCCTTAATAACTTTATATATTTATTTAGCTGAAGAGAGCTACTTTCTAAAACTGTAAGGATAATTTAAATCTAATAAACATTGACAAAGTTATAAGTCGCTGCATATATACATGCGAAATCATATTTTTAGCCGCGATATTTTGGTTCGGAACACCTAGCCCCAAAAATATGTTTATGAAAAGTAATCCTGTCGTAAATACATGATGTAGTTTTGACTTGGTCGAATCCCTAGCGTATATACGCTTGATTGACAGCGCGGAATTATCCATTCAATTGCGCCTCAATGTTTTTTATATTTAGGTTGTTCTAAAAATGGATTTTAACCACCCGTATTTGTTTTATATCTTCCTGTTTTATAAGAATGGGTTTCCATTGGCCACCATTCCATGCAATACCTCACGTTCATCTGCACGTGATATCATCAACCAATCAGATGGGCTGGATAGCCAGGGGAATATTCAAAACAAACTCTTATTGGTTCGTGACGGTGAGTCTCTGTTCTTATTTGGACTTAAACTTAGTAAACGCATGTATAATCGTTCGTGACGGTGAGTCTCTGTTCTTATTTTGATGTCCAACCTTGACTTAAACTTAGTAAACGCATGTATAATCAGCAAATAGTTTAAACTAGCTTTCTGTTCTGTAATCACTTTGGAATACTTTTCTTGTTCTGAGTATCTTAACACATCCGAGAAATGTCACAGTATACAACTACCAATAATTGACAGCCTGTTAGGGTACATATATTATCAACCCTTGACATGTTACGTCACCCTCGACTCTAAAGCCTTTCTTTAATAAAGCATGTTTACAAACCAACTCGTAAGGCTACTGTTTGCAAAATTAAATATCAGCAGTGATAAGAAATTCAGTTCATATTCTGCTTTTCTAAGATCATTTCCACATTAAGAAACTTCGTCGCGTAACCATTTTTACACTGGCATTGAACATTGATACCGCTTTGACTGCATTGGACACGACAAACTGATTTCGGAAACGTGTCTTCCAATGTACTTATTGATGCCGATAATTGTATATCTTACGAACAAACAACATATTTCGATACATGTCGTCTCCGAATGTGCTTCCTGCTCAATATTCAAAAGAAATAACACTTGGATATGTGCTCTCATGTACTTGCTTGATAATTATGTTGAACACTTGTCTACTAATGTACAAATTGGCATATCTAACCGCTTCTTTATATTTACTTTCAGGTGGAATGGCTTATAGAGAGATTGAAGAAGTTTGAAAAATACGAAAACAAATAGAACACGCATATATTCAGTTTATATATAATTATGTATATCATTATTAAACATAAAGACGAAGAAAAACACTTTGTATGTTTGATATGCCGTGAAACAAAATCCCAAGACATTTATATCTATTGAAATCAGTTTGTAGTATTTATAGAAACCAATATATTGTACTAGTATTTAATTTGACCGCATGCTTTCGACTTTTCAGCCTTCGTTAGAGCTTTTATTTTGAACGCAATTTAGCGGAAACCGACATATTTTTTCCAAACTGGGTAAGCATGTTTTTTTTTAATTACATCAAATAAGAAAACGCTAGTTTGTTTACTAACAACTTAAGAAATTTTATTTGACTTCCATTAAAAAAATGGTTAGAACGTTTGTATTGTAAATATGCTGAATGAGTTCAATAATGATCAGGACACATGCCATTGTAATATGGTCGCTGAAATTGTCTTAGCATAGCATTAACTCGTTTAATTCACGATTAACAAAGGGGCGGCGCTTTACCATGCTCTAATGTCCGATAAATGAAAGAGTAATACATACTAAAAAGGGGATCCCTTGGAAGCAACAAACACAAACGAGAGATGAAAGTAGCAGACTCGGTTTTATTGAGTCTGTTCATGAGAGGTAATGTTAAGTGCAACAGCTCTCACGCCTCCTAGCACCTGCTTAAGCGATATTCTACTTTAAAGCCACACAGATTGGGCTTGATGATCTCAAAGTACCAGAGTAATAACACTACTGATTTGTAGTCGGGACAACTTTTTACGGCCGCCACACAGCACTAAACAAACGCTAGTGTGAATGATAAAAAAGACTGAAAAGGGGATCTCTTGGAAGCAACAAACACAAACGAGAGATAAAAGTAGCAGACTCGGTTTTATTGAGTCTGTTCATGAGAGGTAATGTTAAGTGCAACAGCTCTCACGCCTCCTAGCACCGGCGATAAGCGATATTCTACTACTGGGTCACTAAGTGCACCATACTACAAAAGTCTAGAATATAGAATATTTGATTCATTCATTTTTATTTTTTTTGAGAGACGTTGTTTATACTGTACTAGTTGTAAAAAAAAACATTATTAGAGCATGTACGCAAATACATGCCATAACTAATGGGGACAAAATGAAATAAAATAAAACAATAATTTCTTAAAATGAGTAAAAATAAGTATAAAAGTCGAACAGGAAATGCAGCTTTCACAGAACACAGTAAACACAAAAACACGCAAAAAGACAAACATGAATGGCAATGTTAATAAGGAATACAGACATATGATGTCACAAACACAAAAAGGGTTGACAATAGGGTTACCGCCTTGGAACGGTCAGTAGCATACAAGGCCGCTGGGGGTTTAAACCAGGTTCTCGGGTGCCCCAAACCTCACACTTACCCTACTGTCATCACAATAAAACGGGACAGTGTAAATAAAGAAATTCCCGCCATGAACTATTCACTAACCAACAAGGCAGCATTATTAGGCAATATAAGTAAAACATAAAGATGCTCGTGTATATATTAATACAAAAAACAATAACATAGAAAGCCACAAAGAAGGTACTCAATGACACGGCAGAAACCAGAGCAACAAGAGAATAAACCATTGAGGACACGACAGGACAAGATGGCAGAAACACATCAAACGTCACCGTCCTTTTGAGCTTTAGGTCATTTAGACGTCACCATAGGTCCACAGCCACAATTAAAGCGGAAAGCTAAGTGGCGAAATGTAAAAAGGTCCACCACCAAGCATGCAGTGCGTTGCAAAATGATAAGTCCATGTTTTATCTCGATGTACATGGAAGATGAGCCTGGCATGTTCATGCCTGTTAGGCGCCATATAACCTTTTCATGTGTTGGTGCGCCTAAAAACCCAATTCAGTTCAAAGATAGTATGAACGTGATCATGACAAGGATCTTACGAAGTTTGTAAATACGTCTCCATAGAAGTCGGGTTGTGATAGACCCTGTCGCAGAAGAGTTCTTAAATTACTTTTATATCTGGAAAGAAGATCAGGGTTACGATAATAACATTTTGCAAAGGTTTTACGAAATGTATGGTAACTGTATCCCAGATGGAGTAGCTGTTTAGTTACTAGTATACACAGATTACGAATATTAAAGTCTTCAGCTCGAGTACAAGCTCTAGAAAAACGAATAAGTTGAAACACATAGACCACATAAGAAGTTGCTCGGGGGAAATAGGGATGATTAGAAGGGGATGATTAACATTATCATAATTAAAATCATCCCTCTTGTCATAGATTTTGCTAATTATTTCACCATTTTCAATAGAGAGATGTAAATCGAGAAAAGAAGCGTTAGAAGTTATTTAAGATATATATTATTAACCATAGTAGAAAAGAAAGGGTTGTCAATGTTCAATATGTCACCCAGATAAGAAGTAAGTAATGTGTTCACAATTGCTCATTATTATAATATAGTCTTCCTGACAAGTAAACAAAGTGTTAATATGTACATCTATTACATTACCCCGGGCTAATAGTCATAAAAACAAGATTGTTAGTAATAGATTGATATCGATAATTGGAGATTTGGGGAGAAAAGTCAGTACGACACTATCAACAAGAGATACTTGCATGCACTTGTTAATTTCTGATATAATATCGATTTCATTCAGATTCTGCCATTCTGAAAAAAATTAGATTTTAAAAGATTTTGACGGAATAAGTTTGCATTTTAAACCATGCAATTGGTTATACAATCTTTTTTGACAAGCGTTTTTTTGCGGAGCGCTGTGGTCTAGTTGGTGAGCGTTGGACCCATGATCCAAACGTCGTGGGTTCGTGGGTTCGATCCCCGCCATAACCATATGTGCTGTGCCCTGAGCAAAATCTGCATTGCTTAGTACTGATTCTACCCAGGAAGACAAGAAGTACCTTAGAAGCGAATCGCTTGCAACAGGTATAGAATACTGTAAGTTCAGAAAAGAATAAGATTTTGACGGAAATAAGTTTGCATTTTAAAAAATGCAGTTGGTTATATACAATCATTTTTAAGTCAAATTCTTAGAATATTTTTTATCCAATGATATATTTATGTTTCATTTCATTTTGGGGGGAAAAAACTTGTTATTGAGAGAAAAAACAATAACATCCAACTGAGACAGCATGGAAAAATAAAATTCATACATTTTATTTAAAGAATAAATAAAACGATGCAATATATAAGATGTTTCTTGTGTTACGTGGGTCAGTCCGGTTAAGGTAGCGCCTTGGTGTAATGGTTAGCACTGCGGCTTAGTAACCCAGGGATCGCGCGTTCAATCCCAGCCAGGACCGAATTTGGGTTAATTATCGAAATATTTCAAAAAGTATTTCCTACCTTACCAGTCCTTCGGATGAGACTTTAAAACCGAGGTCTGCTCGCTAAAATGCTTAGTGCAATACAGCGAGGATAAATAAACGCTTATACGCACGGGTCAGTCAGGTGTTTATGGCAACTACGCATATATAATTCATAAACTGCAAAACCTATATCATAACTCTGACATTAACGTGTAGCCGCCAGGCAACAATTACATAACTGGCGCACACTTCCTTGACCATTTATTAATTCAAATTTATTGAACTTGTATGTGTTCTTATTTTCGCCACACTGTCGAAATACGTCACAAATATGTCAATCGATCAGTGTGTTTTTTAATATGTTTTATTTTCGCGATAAACTATAAAACATTTCTGATGTACACGTGCACGGACATATTTACTCCTTAGTATTTGGACGTTTATTTCTGAAAACTGAACAATCCCACGTGACAGACGGTAAATATTTTATTAATTTATTATTATTATATTATTATTATTTGTATTATTATTATTATAATATTAGTATTATATTTAATTATAATAGTTATTATTTGTATTATTATTATATTATTTGTATTATAGTATTATTATATTATTATTATTATTATTATTATTATTTGTATTATTATTATATTACTTGTATTTGTATTATTTTATTATTATTATTATTATTATTTGTATTATTATTTGTATTATTATTATATTACTTGTATTTGTATTATTTTATTATTATTATTATTTGTATTTGTATTTGTATTATTTGTATTATTTGTATTATTATTATTATATTATTATTATTATTATTATTTGTATTATTATTATTATATTATTATTATATTATAATTATTATTTGTATTATTATTATTTTACTTGTATTTGTATTATTTTATTATTATTATTATAATTATTATTTGTATTATTATTATATTACTTGTATTTGTATTATTTTATTATTATTATTATTATTATTATTATATTATTATTATTATTTGTATTATTTTATTATTATTATTTGTATTTGTATTTGTATTATATTATTATTATTATTATTATTATTTGCATTATATACTAAGCATAAATGCGTTCAAATAAATGCGTTCAAACATTCTAACTTTATGTTGGAGAAGAAGTTAACATTTTGGCATTTATGAGAAATCCTAGAAAACCAGATGGAATATAACTAACTGCATGTAATATATCCAACTTCATGTATTTTGCCATTTTTGATTTGCTCTTTTTTGACTTTGTGGAACTCAAGTTCTGTTAGTGAAGGAACTATCTCACTGTTAGTGAAGGAACTATCTCAAGTTCTGTTGTTAGTGAAGGTACTATCTCAAGTTCTGTTAGTGAAGGAAATATCTCAAGTTCTGTTAGTGAAGGAACTATCTCAAGTTCTGTTAGTGAAGGAACTATCTCAAGTTCTGTTAGAGAAGGAATTATTCATAAAAAAAAGGTATCGCTACTTTATCAATGCGTACATTTTCTATATTTTAAAACTTGTTTTGTTAATTTGTAATTACATTTTTTTTACTGTTTCCCTTTCTTTTTTGACTCAGTATTTTATTATATATTTATTTGCTACATGAAAACGAGTTAGTTACGGAAATGTTGGTTTAAATACAATAATCAAGGTGCAAGTAAGTAAATCGTTTATTGTAGTAGCATGTGCATAAAGTGACAAACAAGTACATACAGTACCCCATCGTCGGATACCCCCGTGTGATTTGTTCCGTTATTCTATAACGTAATCAATCAAACGTGGGTTTCGACGATGACAGTACCCCGGCGTTACAGAATCGGCACAATCTCCTTTCTGGTGTCTCTCCAACGTATCTGCCGGTTTCAATCATTAGCTGTAGGATACCGCATCTAAACTGTGCAAGGACTGATCGTTCACTCCTACTGAGTGCGAGATATAATAAACTTATGTCCTTAGTTTTGGCATAGCAGTTATGTGTGGGCATAATACCCCCAAATAATAGTGTTCACAATTTTTCAATTTTACAGTAGTTTTGTTGTTGAAATGATCATTAAATACTCGGTAAAAAAGGTTTTGGACCAGGGTATATAACGTCATATAAAAATAAAACCCGTGGACAGAATTTAAATATCTTTTTTTAGTAACCAAAGTCTACCCTACCCGGCTAATTTGGTACCAAACATTAAATTCCAAACAAGATTTGATTTTAAAAAAAATATCGCTAACACACAAAGAGTCTGTAAAAAATGTTGCAACATCCATAAAAAGTAATAGTTACAGACATTCGAGTAAAAAGATTATTATTTTTTTGCAAACTTTCATTGTAAACGATACTTATTGTTGATTGTTGATCTATTGTCAATTATCAACTGAGATAATAAGGGATAATAATAAAATCCGCCTTGACTGGTTTTCTTTTTATGCGCCATTATATGCCCTGGTCCAAAACTTTTTTTGCAGAATATATTTAGTGCATCGTCTGGGGGCCCGTGTTCCTGGGCAAGAATATGAATTCATGATAATCCACGAATAGGGGTCACATCCACACGAATTCATGTTGATGTTGTAATTTATTTGTGTTCATGTTCATTGAAGTACTTTATCATCAGCTCTGTCTTGTTTCAGGTGATACTTGAATGGTGGCAGAAACCAATGATCGTGGCTCCAGCGAAACAGGGAGTGTTTGCAACTGAATTTGCAGCAACTCTGCCGTTCTGCCGAGCCCTTCTTCGTTTTCGTGCCGAGCCTAATAAACTTGATAGTAAAAGGCACTGACATAATATTCTGTTTATCATGTAGATTATCCACATGTTTTGTATGAATTACTATTATTACCTATTTCTCAAAATGTTACGCTTATCGGGGACGCCGCCATGTTGTTGTTTTTTGTTTGTTTTATGACGTCAAGCATCGTTACGTGCATGACGTCAGATAACGTTACGTACAATAAACGCCGAGGGATTCCGCATTGATTTGCTCTAATGGCCATTGCCTAATAAAGCAAAATTTAATAGGTCACCACTTTATTAGGCGGAAAAGTGCATATCTGCATGATAAACTACAGTATGTGCACATGTTTTGTTGAAGAGCCGTAAACGTGAAATGCCAAAAAATGTAAATGAAGGCATGCGCGTTTGCGCCCGAGTTATGTTTTTCTTTTATTATATATTTATTTTTATTATATCAGACAATTTACTCCCTGATTATATATAGCAAAACATAGAAGAGGATTATGACATTTTCATTTAGTCTACAAACACGATTCCTGTATTGTTTTACGTTTGTTTTTATATCTGTGCTATGCAATTAATTATGTGTTGTCTGGCGGTAAACGGTTTCTACGTTTTATGTTTTATATTTTCAAAAGTTATGGAAATTGGTACATATTTTATATTGAAACAAAGAGAAGAATAACATATTATTCAGTAAATTATGAAAAATACATTTACCTAAATCGGGGCTTTGTAACAATCTACAGTCCCTACAAAGTTCCAAGCAGATACAGTACTGAACGTGATTACACATTCTGAAAACTAGTAATGTTTAGACGGACACAAACTCGCTGCTTTTCTGCATAACTTTCATATCAAGACTGCCATATGTATCCCTTTTAAACATATTTTCATAGAATATTTATTGATATGTTTTAATCTAACAATATCACAAATTCGATTTAGTGATATGACAAATTAAGCAAGAAAAATAAAGCTAAAACGGCGCCCCATAAACGTCGATATTAGACGTACCATTCAACACCATGATTTTGTAGAAGCGTCTCCGTGGTCGAGGGGTTAACGACGTTGCGTTGCAAACCTTCTCGCCTCTCACCGCTACAGGTTCGAATCTCACTGGGCGCTCGACTTGTAAGTGAGGAAGTGTCGATTCTTGCGGATGGCGGGAGGTGTTCAGTACTAGTTCTACCCAATGAAATGTGGGTGGTCTGCCTCCACCACAAATAAATAAATCGACCGTCATATATAACCTTACATGTGTTGAAAATTACGCAAAACACCATACAAACAAACAAATGAGTCTTGATGTATTTTATTTCAGTAGAAAACAAACCATGAAGCAGCGACTGCTGAGACTTCTGATCCTGTTCAGTATCGGGGGGTCGGGTTACCTCATACTGCGATCATCAAGATCATATCAGGAAACTGAGATCTTCAATTCAGGTACAGTAGTGTAATAATAATAATAATAATAATAATGCAATGCAATGCAATACAATACAATACAATACAATACAATACAATACAATACAATACAATACAATACAATACAATACAATACAATACAATACAATACAATACAATACAATACAATACAATACAATACAATACAATACAATACAATACAATACAATACTATACTAATAAGAGATATTTATTTTTCTGGTTTATTGTCCATTGCGTATGCGCGTGTGTTTAATAGTGCGGCCGCCATCACGGGAAATTTAATCTTAACTTTATGTACTGGTCCGTCCAATGTATACGTTTTTTACGACATGTATGCGTAAATTACATAGGTAAGTTACATGTGAATATAGCGTATTGCCTGTAACTTACCAAGGACGTAAGCTAACTTATGTAAAGGACGGGGATCTTAGTCTCGTCTGGCATATTCTAAATACCACAAATTTGCTACAAGGTTACACCTGTGTTTCTGACACATTAGTTATAGGTTCCTGTAGTTGTCAGGCACACGTAAAACAATATTCACAAATACAATTCTCACAGTGTGTTAAGATAGTATCAACCATTAAAAAGCATGTAGTCGTTCACTGAAAATCGACAAACAGGGACATCTGTTTACATAACACTTTTCAAATAGTCTACATGTATTACAGTTTATAGAAAATATTACATGTTTGTCTACAGAAACATTGTATATGTTTAATATGGAACGTACATATGTTAATGTATGTTGTAAGTAGGTCCTACTATTTAATGTGTACTCTATTTTCAGATAAAGCTGTGAATGTAGTTTCAAATATTCAACCAAAGTTGCTGGTTCCATTGACGAAAAACTTCACCAAAATCCATTTTGATAGGGTAAATCATATTCAAGAAATGTGTCACAACACCACAATCTTCAACAACACAGCATATGTTGGAAACACATTGGCTAGTTTCTACTATTCGAAGAAATACAACTTCACATATTGCAAGGTTCCAAAAGCCGGATGCACGTTCTGGTCGCAGGTGTTTAATATATTGAAACTTGGTGTACACAAGTCTAAGGGCGTATTTAAGGCACCACGTAGTGCAATACATATATTAAGTGCAATTCACACTATACGATATAACCGAAAGGAACGACAAAACTCACGCGCTATAATCGTATCTCGCGATCCATTTTCTCGTCTTTACTCGGCCTATATCGACAAGGTTTATTTGACCTATATGTTTGACATTAAACACAAGCAAGCACAACAAGTTCAATCGTCAACGAGTTTAAAACTGGAAAAAAACGCATTTTTAGATGAAAATAAATTTGATAAATATACAGAAAGCAATGCGTTTGAAATGAAATCAAATCATTCAAATCTGACACTGGAAAAAAGCACGTATCAACCAGAAAACGACTCACGTGAAGCTTTAGTTGACAATATGTTCGAAGAGGTTAACCAAACAATCGGAAATGATCCAGTTACAACTGAAATAAGCGGCGGAGAAGAGTCTGAGTGTACGACAAACGACGTTACGTTTCAGGAATTTATAGAATATGTTATTGACGCTGCACGCAACGGAGAATCCTTAAATAGTCATATAGCGCCGATATTCTCTCTGTGTAGAGTGTGTGACATAAACGCGTTCATTGTTGTAAAGCAAGAAACATTTTCTGATGACTTTGCATATTCTCTTAAGAGTATTGGTGTGGAAAAAGAAATATATGACGTGCTTATTGAAGCAATGCACTCCCGCAGAGTAGAGGCTACAGTTCCAGGCATTGTCGCTACAGTGTTTTCAACATTTAATGCACACAGAATAAATTGTCTAGGATGGTCAGGTGTTGCCCAGCGTGTTTGGAAATCATTCCAAATACAGGGTTATTTGGACGAAACTGTGCCGTTTCCTACGGACACAGTGGACACAATTGCAAAAACTGCAAACATGTCATCTTTTACGGACGTTCTCTTAAATGTAATACAATCCCACCCTTTGTCATCAGCAAGGAGTAGATCGCAGAGAAACATGTCTCTGGTGAATGCGTATGAGGGAATAACTGAAGAAAGTATAAGAGGGATACAAAACGTGTACTTTGCCGATTTTCAATTGTTTGAATACAGTCAAACACCTCCTAATAAGCGCTGATATAAACATTAGTAAAACAAATTCAATACAAAGTTCAACATTGTTTTTTTTTAAAAAGAATATATATCTCGTTGTTTATAGATGTAAAACTTTTGAAACAGAAGAAAATAACTAATTCAAAACGTTCATGAGAAAGTTAAAATAGTTACTGTCTCCGATCTGAAACCCGAAATGATCTTGTTCTACTCAAACCAAAAGCAAATTATCTTAAAATACTTTCAGTTATTTTAGTTTTCAAATTTGGAACAGTATACCAATGACTATACGTTTATTGTCTTCAGTTTATTCATTTAAGTATAAGCATAAACTGTCCTTACACAATTTGTGTAAACGAACGTGGGTCTGTCCTCAGTGCAAATGTAGTTTTAATTTTGTTTTTGACATAGAGTGCATTGATGATGTGATGTGCTAGTGTGTTGTATATTTATGATATAGGTACATGTTTTGCTTTCTGCTTAGTTTACAGAAGGCCACATTGTGAATAAGTATCTTGTAAAAATATTTGCATTGTCGCAATGTGTTACTTTGTAAAAATAAAGAATTTAGTATTAGTAGTATTATTGTAGTTAAAATAATATCGTTATGTTTATACAAATGATAAGTGTAACAGCCGCTCATACGTCCCATCTTGTTCAAGCTTTTGTGTGGACACTTATTCTTAATATTTAAGACATCATACCTATAATACAGGTACATCGACATGTGTACTACATAGGTACACCAAAACTGTATACATTTACCTACTTTATGATGGAATTTTGTACTTAGAATCCACAAAGCGGGCATCCGTTTCCATAGACATATCTTCAGTGTTAAGGGTAAATAGTCGCCGATATGATTGATGTTATTCATATGATAATTGTTTCATATGCTTTTTAGGATAGCTTTTATATGATTTTCATATGAAATTTATCATTTACGAATCATGCGAAATAAGTTTCGCATGATTATCATATTTAATTGAATTTTATATGTGTTTAAAATGTGGCAAGTTTGTCTATAATGATGATATACAGAGGCGTCTGTAGAAACAAATGCTATTACAAGAAGTAACAATATGAAACAACATTAAACTGATATATATTGCTACACTACGTCCTTATCTTTACAGTTTTCATATAAGACCATGTTCTATCGTTTGTGCGAGTTGACAGAGAGTTCGGTGTTAAGAAAAACACTAATACTCCTTTAAAACAGACAATGATGTGTGTTTCCAAAGCAACCAATAACCAACACACACACACACACACACACACACACACACACTTTTTCAGTATTTGGTCATCGCCAAGTCCCGCGATATTAATGTTTGACCTAGTGTCCCAACATGTGTAGCTTAATGTGGATGGGTGTTAAACTTCCGGAGTTTCGTATATCGCTATGATAGCATAGTGGCATTGACCTTTAACCTACTGACACCGAAGGTAAGTGGATTCATCTTCTTACCAAGAGCAATGTACCAATGACGTTCCATGAACATGCGTCTAATAATGTTCCATGAACATGGGTCTTATGATGTTCCATGAACATGGGTCTCATACTTCCGAATATATCGCAAGGAAAACATATTTCCATAAGAGGTCATGGAGATCTTGTGACCTTTTCCATACTCACCTAGAAAGCAACAATGTTACTACCATAATACGTCGGTTTTTTAAAACGGGTGTTAATTTTCCCAGCAGATTCTGAGAAGACATGTTTTGTTTACCCTTTACACGTGTCATTTTACTATCGAAGTGTTTTTATTTGCACAAACCTAATTCTACAAGTCAATACAAATATATTTAGACTTGTTCAAATATATCTCTACTCTAGTGTGGGCAAGACAATTTCCCTTAGCCTCGTCCGTCGGATGCGGACGTAAACCGGGTGGTCCCGTGTATCGATCTATCCTCTGAGCACGTTAAAGAACCATAGGAATCTCTTCGTTAATAAGAGTAGGGTACGGTTCCCGGATTGCTATATATCCTTCCCCTCTCTCTAGGGTGGCTCTAAATAACCTATACTGTGTTGATGAGCCGTTAAACAATATTCAATTCAAGTTCTACTCTTGTGTTTACTTTAACTAAATAACGTTTCAACCTTTTGTAAATGATTGTAAGCTGTATAACTAAAGTATTATGTGTTCTAAACAAACCTCTGATAAAAAGCAAACCTCAATAAATGCTTATTTGGTTTCAACATATTTTATTTACAAGATAACGTAACATGTAAATGTTATATACATTAAAAAAGTATGAAAGGTCGTCGAACACGATAAATACAAAACATATTGCAGTCTCGGTTTGATTGAGACTGTTTATGATATTTAAAATGCCAATAGTACTAGTACTAGTACATAAATTTGAGCCATCCCGAAGATAGTATAACGGTGACCATGCAACCTTCAATGCGGTATTTTCACACCATTCCATGGCCAGAGGCGTATGGTCCCAGCTTCTAACAAAACGCGTTGGTCTAAACGAGAAAACAATGGGCGAAATAAACAAAATGGAATTTAGCTGGGAGCAGAGGTTATGAAGCCTGCGTATCACTGGTAACAGTCAAAAGTCAAAATACTACATATATTGGAAAGCAAGCAAAATGCTTATAGAGATATATGCCACAAATGCTTATTTGACTAATAATGTAAAGCACGTAACGTATTTCATGCTGGCACTATACTCCTGCAATGCTGTCATTTGACTATAGAAATACAACTTGTCAGTGTCACTAATGCAATGATTTCATAGTTGAATGCATTTGTCTCTTTAAAAAGTTCACCCCATATACACTCCATATAATGTTATAGACAACATAGTTTTCCAGAACATTTGTTTCATGTGTCTTATTATTCGAAGGCGCTCTTAAATACCGTCTAGCATTTTTAGACTGGATGCAAAGGATGCGCTTTATCGTGTGCAATATTGAAAAACAAAACAGTAAACATATATGTTTCTCTTGCAAGGACGTATTTATTATAGGGTTAACAGCATTGAAATTTTGAATTTGCGACAGTATATCGATCGTTTAATGGTCGCAAATTTTGTTTAATGGCGACGCCTTTTTGTTAAACATAGTGTCACATTACCCGTTTCTATTGCATTTCAGTTGTTTTAACAGTTTTTCTCACAATCGCTTTCAAATTAATTAAATGACGTCACGGTGTTGACGGTTTAACGTCACAGGACTGGATCTGCGACAATTCCTGCACTATTTAAATCTTTAAACGTCAAACAATCGGATTGCAGGATTTTTGCCAAGTGCGTTAATAGATCATATATTAGTCTTCCGAATAAGACACACATTTTAGTGAAATATACAGGGGAAATAACGCTTGACTGGCTTAATAATATCGATTCATAATATGCATTGTTGGAAGCAATGACACGTCGTTACACACAGTTCGTAAAATGATACGATAAAAAACAGGTATATCTGTGTCAATCTAAAAAATTAGACGCAGAAAACAGGACAAACACACGCAGGAAGTAATAACAAATTGAATTTGGAATTTATACATTTAAAATAACACAAGTTACACCAGTAAATGGACTAAGCGTGAAATGAAAGTATCACATGAAAGGATTGATTTCAAGAGTAGTTTTCTTGGATCAATAAAACACGAACATGTTAAAGGGAAACAAAAGAGGACGTCTGTGAGAAAGGCACTGCTATTGTCTTGCACAAAACCAAACGGCGATACAATTAAACTTAAACTTGTGTCACGCTTTCTGTCAGTGTTAGACTTTTTGCTGTGTTTCCTAATCGGAATAATATACTACTACATTCACACTGAGTCTGAGTATGTTAATGGAGAATTATTAGACAGCAACATAAAGTGGTTCACAATTCCGTGTGACAATGTATCATTGAGCCTGGACGAAGACGGAGATACATTTGATAGCAGCAAGCATACCATCAAGTTTTACCAGAACACTGACGGGAAATACATATGCTCGTTTACAAACTTAACAGAAATAGTTGTTAAGGTACGTCAAATATACGTCCCATTATATGCTTTGCTTTAAAAAGCTATTCCTTTTAATGCATAGATACTACTAAATCAGTGTGTCAGCACAATTATGTATTGCTCAATTAATGGCAAGATCGCTTATTTTAGTTTTATTATTAAGTATGATTATTATGATATCAATAATTAATATTCAGTTTTCGGTATAATATCAATAATCTATTTTTTTTTTACAGGTATCGGAGAGACACGCACGACTACGACTGGCCGAAGGTAATTCACATAGTACTGGATTGTTAAATTATAAAAAATATAATATGGCAGATGTATATGATATAAATTAGTTTAACTGTTAAGATTGATCGACATACCGGATATGCATGTCGTGATATACAATTACTTAATATATTCCATAGTGTCAGGTTGTCTTCTACTAATTAATTCTTTTGTATGCTCCTTTGTCCAGAGGTAGTATGTTTGCAAATAGTTAGTTGATATATTGCATAATGTGTGATTGTCTCCTACTAATAACTAGGATGCATGCGGTTTGCCCAGAGGCTCGATATAGACTATTTGCACGTGTAGTGATGGTTGAGATGCCCTCGAAGTATTGAAAGATAAAGATGGCCATCAGCAACTTTAAATTAAAATCTAAACCGTTTTTACTGAGATGTTTTATTATTCTGCTGTTATCTATTATAAACTTAAATGGCTCTGTTACTATTTCTGAATTGCTCCAATGCGACGATTGTGTGCTGTTTTCATCTAGAGTAAATAGTAAAATAACTGCTGCAGGATATTCCTGGAATGTTTGAAACACAACTGGAAGCTACAAAAACTTAAAGTTTTTTTACACAGGTTCATGTCAAGCTTTTATATATCGACCTATTTCGTTGAGCGCAAATACAATAGGTAGTAATACAAAACAGATATACTATAGCTGTATTATTGTAAGGAATTGTATCCGAATATAACAAATCAAACGAAATATAACAATAAAGTAGGCAACAATATACTGCTTTTTTAACTATTAGAGGCTTAAATCAAATAGGCTTCCTTGACGATTGCATAGTCCTTAAATCCCCGCCGACACATCCTTAGTTCAATTAGTCATATATGTTCAATCATGCTGGTGGACTTCTCTGTCTATATGATTTGTCCAGGAAAGGTTGGACTGTATGCTGACTTCGTGCTACTTGGTGATATCCGACACAATCGATGTGGCCTTTAAGGCGATATTCTATATCAATATGCGTTAGATTAGGTAGAAGAGAGCATGTTACACACCTGTGGGTAGAGTTCCATTCCCCATTTATTCTTCGATTCAGCTAAAATGTGAAGACCTTGTTGTAGTACCCCGCAGTTTGTGGTCTGTTTTCTCTATAATTAGCACAGGCATTTGCAAATAGACTTGTCTTGAATAGGTTAATGTTTAGGATATCGTTTATCAATATGTGTTCTATGATTTGGTAGCAGAGAGCATGTTACACACCTGTGGGTAGAGTTCCATTTACCATTTGCTATTCGATTCTGCTGCTGAAGGGTGAAGACTTTGTTGTAGCACCTCACCTGTAGGATGTGGTCTGTTTTCTCTGTAAATAGCCCAGGCATTTGTAAATAGGATTGTCTGGAATAAATTTCTGTCTGGGATATCGTTTATTTTGAGATGTATAAGCACCGAGCCTTAAATGATGCCTTAAAACACCAACCTTCGACAATTATTTATTGATAACTGTTTGAGACGTTTGTTCGGTTTAGAGACGTATGTTTGGTGACACGGTCAAATGCTTAAACACTTAATGATGACAATGTCTCTTCTTTTTACCATTTCAAGGACTTTAACTCTTGGTACAGTTTAACTAGACGGGATTCTTCTTATTTGTAATCTTGATGGTAGTCTGTCTATAGTATGCGCCTCAAAATGGCTCAAGACATTGCCGACAATAAGGTGATACCATCTTGCACCATATGTAGGTGAGGGAGATTATTAAATAACTACTGGCGTCGTACCTTTGACCTTTATTGAATAGTACCGCGGCTTTTGTCAATTCTTCTGGGAAGATTCCTGTTTCAAAGCCTTTATTGTTTATATTCAAGAGGATTTAAGATAGTTTGTTAAAGCGTTCTGAAAGCATTCGTATAGGGATCATTGACATGTGCACATTCCTTCTTGTGGTTGTTTTTCTGTTTTTGTTTGCCATTGCTATTGCTGGGATTGAAATGCCTTTTTGTGGGTTGGTCTTCATGCGTGAATGGTGACTCGTATAGTATGTTCAGTATATTTGGATTATATTTAGGCAAGTGTCAATCCTCGGCGACTTCATGCAGTTTAAAAAAACGAGTTTGCTTTCAGGGTATATCGGTTTTGGGTCATCTTACATTCTTATTGCTTGATATGGTTGTTTTCCTTGTTCGTTTGTGTTTAATTAGCCGCCTTACATTCCTCCATATTCAAGATTTGTTTTTGATCTTCCTAATTACCGATGCTGTGTGTTTTAGTTAATGGAGTTTTTCAGGACATTGACTCGTGATTTTTAACATGCGACCCTCAATTTGGTTCATGCACGGTCCTTTGATAATATTAAATACATGACCTTCACCTGTGACCTTGAAAATACAACTCTAAATGATGTATGCAACATAAAACATATTGTTGAAACGTAGTTACACAAATCAAGGTTCATCTAATTATCTCAAGCAATTTTGGAGATGTCGACCGGACACGAAAAATACACACCAATTAAACATGTGCAAAAATGAGATATAGGGTCCTATAGAAACCACAGCGTCCGAGCGCAAAGGCATCGTAGGTCCGCACTGTACTAGCCGCCTGAAACCACTGAACGTACCCTTTTCTTCACTCACCACACCCCTACCCTCTTTCTACCCTATATTTTTCTAAACATATCGGTAAAACTATTAATATAAAAATACTTACCTAAAGGTATTTGGCAGATTTAAATGATGTTGCACTTAAGCGAGCTACTTTGAACCAATACCAACAGCGACAAAATCCTGTATAGAGCCCTGTTAATCCCTATGACCATAAATAATTTTTATACCAGAGCTACAGAGCAGGGTATTTGCTTAAATACTCAATTAAAATGCAAAAAAAAAATACCCAATTAGATTCAAAAGCATGGGTACCAATAAAATAATCAAAGTTGTCAAATGTTAATAAACTACAAACTGAGAAATGTATGGATTGCTGAAGGGCCACCTAGTCATCTTGTATATGTTGAAGGGCCACCTAGTCATCTTGTATATGTTGAAGGGCCACCTAGTCATCTTGTATATGTTGAAGGGCCACCTAGTCATCTTGTATATGTTGAAGGGCCACCTAGTCATCTTGTATATGTTGAAGGGCCACCTAGTCATCTTGTATAAAGCTTTTTGTAAATTTCATTACATGTTGTATAAAATATTAGTAGAATGACACTCTAAAACAATATCGCAAACTATGTGTTTTTTATTTTACCCAATTGAAATCCTGAAATACCCAATTAAATAAACATTGATGGGTAAATATCCAATTGATCAAAAAGCTTATCTGTAGCTCTGTTTATACAATATTTAGTTATTTGTCCAACAACTATATTTGTTCACAGTAGGATTTCAGTAAAATCAGTATTGTAACCAAGACGCATACTTATGCATATTATTCAAGCCGAATATACAACCATCCGAATATACAACCATAGGACATTCCAATAGTTAACCAATAACTTCATATGTATACTGCGTTAGTGGCAGATGTTTGGTTATTGCACCAAGTATTCATCATGGACGCGTGTCGGTCTATATGGTTTACAACATGATGGCATTCGGTGATTGTGCTTTACACTTCATCATGGGTGGGTGTTTTTTAAACGACCAATGACAATGTAAAGAATTAAAATGCATGTGGTTATACTAATGCAATTATTTAAGCAACAGCTTATTATTCTCGTAATGGAATGACGCTGCGAAAATAGAAGAACGGTAAAACAACTGACGTGGTTTTGGCTATATCGAAAACACCATTTTTATTGAAAATAACATTTGTATATCAAAATAAGCACACACACACAGTATTTCGAGTGTTGAAAGCAGGGTATTTGCTCATAAATTAAAAGGAGGCAATTTGCTAAAAAATGGAAAAAACGTAAGTTTGTCCATTTTAAACCTTGCAACAATATCTTTCGTTCTGGATACACTAACTTGTCCTCGCTGCGTACAGATTCCCCAGTCTAAATTTCAAAGTCGAAATTCTTCCGCTTTCCTTTCTTATAACTTTTTTAAAAAAAATCTAGCAATTCCGATACAAAATATAAGTGCTCTTTAAATGTTCTACACGGTTAAATAAGTTAATAAAATTGGAGGAAAAAAAACACCAATTCGTGTAGTTACTGTAGTTTTTTTTAAATGACCACTCGGTCCTCATCAGGCCCCCCACCCACACACCCACAAACCCACACACACACATACAGTCAACACGAGTAAAGATATATTAATCTTTTGGCGATATATATTATATTTAAACACGAAACAAATATATAATGCCTTAATGTATCCGACTGCATTAGTATATAGCTAATTATAATCGCGCGAATAAGTAACAAGGAAACAACTAAATGTTCATCTCATTTTAAAACGATCATTGTCCTAATGCAATGTATATTATACCATACAATTAGTATACACTGATGACAAACACAGTTAGGTCAATGCTTATTATTAGAACAAAG
The DNA here is from genome assembly GCA_037043455.1 of Cyrtodaria siliqua. Lineage (NCBI taxonomy): Eukaryota > Metazoa > Mollusca > Bivalvia > Adapedonta > Hiatellidae > Cyrtodaria > Cyrtodaria siliqua. The sequence goes on along the minus strand of JAWPHD010007495.1, from coordinate 2,793 downwards.
AAATGAAGCTTGCTTGACCGAATTGTATACTCATACCAATATGTATACCTATTTCACAAAGGTATTGTTTATAAAAGTATTTGACAACTTTTTTTAATCAACACTATTTGTAATAGTCACTTTATTTGTGACTATGTTTGAAAGGTACACGGAAGCAAACGTCTGTAGTTGTTGAATCGATAGCTTATGTTTAATGCGAGTGTAAATTACTGACTACGAAATCATATCAAAATGATAGCATAATAGTGTCACAATTATTAAATACAGTCTATGTATTTTGCTTTACTGTATTTAAGATAAATCTGTTCCTGGTTATCTGAGTTGTGGAAACATTGAAGTTGCACCAAAACCTGGACATTTAACGGCATCCTTCACACAGCTATCAAAACACCAACTATTCAAAGGTTTGTATTATTGTTGATGTGTTGCTGCTTTTAAACTGGTTTTGCTATAGATAAATATGGTTGTAAATATGTTTGAAAGTCGTTATTGTTACACATTTTGTCAGTGGTAGTACTCTCGGACACGAGTGGTTTCTCAAAGCGCACAGAACACCATGCTGTTATTTGTACCATCGAATGTGATGGTAGCGAGTTCGTAATTGTTGTAAAATAAATAAATTTGAAATAGTAGTAATAACATGTTCATTTACAGATAAGCATACTTTCTGAAGATAACACATTAACAATTATTTATATATATTTTGAAAAATGATAGGTCGGAATCAGATCATCCATTGGGACTACAACCACGACCAATCTTTCCTTGGACCCGGACTCAAATACGATAACGGAACAATCCAGGTCAACGAGACTCGATATTACTTCATCTACGCTGCTGTGACCTTCGATCAAAGTATAAAAGACACACGAGACTGCGGTTCCTGCATGTTTACACTTTCCATCTACACAGCGAACCCGCTATATAGTGAATACGAAACAAGACAGCTCTACAACTCACATATGCTGTGTAGAAAATATGGAACATCTACAAACTACGTCGGAGCACACGTTTATATGGAACGAGATGACATCGTATACATAAAGGTCACGGATGCAAACAGGTTACAGTCTAGTGGAAACGTGTATGGGATATTCCCAATGACATAGATACTCTCAATCAACTAAACCAGACATTTAAAAAGATAAGTTGAGTTACTGTCTATCTTGAATCTAAAAGTATATTTTCCAAGACCCCATCAACAAACAGTTTATATGGGAAAAGCCCTATAACAATGTATTTTGACTATAGAATATGTATTTCCGAACTGATTTTCAAACTGAGATATCTTTCTGTACCACTATAAATGCCAGTTTCAATGATATATAATTTATGTAGGTTTAATGCAGATAAACATGCACTTACTGCTTGGATGAAAACTATTTCAGAAATTGTTGAATTACGTATTTTATTTTATGAATCAAATCCATCCCTGCTTCCACGGCCTTCTACTTACAATTTACGACACCTTAAGAAGGGTATTCAGAATTTACATACTAAATTTGCTCTAGTTCCAGCAGACAAAGCTTCCAACAATATAATTATTGTTTAACGACTACATCATATCAATACTTTGAATGCTGAGCTAGCGGGCACGTTTGCTTATCTGACTACACCTCTGCTGGAGACGGACATCGTTTCCCAGCATGTGACCTTTATGGAGACTATAAAGGTTTCTGTAATTAGTAAGCAGACGAAGCTCCCTACAATGTACTGGATACCCAAACTTCACAAAATTCCTTACAAAGCACGTTTTATCGCTAATTCAAGTTCATGTACCACGACCAATATATCAAAACTATTGACTTCCTGACTTTCCGCGATTAAAGAACATATTGTAAAATATTGCGGAAAGGCCTTCGAGAACTCAGGAATCAATCTGTTTTGGTCTATCAAGAACTCTGGAGAAGTTCTTGACAAACTACGGTGTAAGCATTTTCATGCCTCTTCTCTAAGCACCTACGACTTTTCTACACTGTATACTACACTACCACATAATCTTATCAAAGAAAAATTGCTTCAGCTTATTCAGAAGACATTTGCTAGAGAAGGTACGACTTTTCTAGCTTGTAATAATGTCGGGGCTTTCTTTACTAACGCCCCTATTGATAAGTATAATTTGTAGAGCGTTATCATTTCTTCTGGATAACATCTTTATAAGATACGGTAAAACTATTTACCGCCAGGTTGTTGGTATTCCCATGGGTACTAACTGTGCGCCACTTGTTGCAGATTTGTTTTTGTACTGCTATGAAAGAGATTTTATGTTGAGTTTGTCACCTGCTAGCCAGGGTGAAATTATTGATGCATTTAATAATACTTCTCGGTATCTTGATGACATACTCAATATTGATAATTCGTTCTTAGCTCATACGGTTACTAACATTTATCCACCAGAGCTCACGTTGAATAAAGCCAACAGTTCGGATACAGTAGCAGCATTTCTCGATCTTCATCTCTCGATTTCAAATGATTGTATTCATACTAAAATCTATGATAAGAGAGATGATTTCAATTTTAACATCGTTAACTATCCACACCTGGATGGAGATGTACCTCGTGCTACCTCATACAGGGTGTATATCTCCCAGCTCATTCGATTTGCTAGAGCGTGTAATGATGTTATACACTTCAATGATCGAAATCAAGTTGTTACAAGTAAACTTCTTCAGCAGGGTTTTCGTTATCACAAACTACGTAGATCTTTCTCTAAATTCTACCGCCGCAACGAGGGCCTGCTGGAAAAGTACAACACCAACCTTAAAACACTTCTGCGACTAGGCATATCACAAC